>OMNV01007570.1:78803-115012 GCA_900303265.1 Brotula barbata
TGGAGTGATGCAGGAGGAAAAAGGGAGCAGCCACTATTAAGGATTCACACGTTACAGAAAAAAAGGGGGGGGGGGGGGCACTGCATGACTTCCTTTGCGTTTGGAATGAGTCCAATATATCCTGTGTGGGTGTGTGTGTGGTATGTTGGCAGGAAGGCTTTCAGCATATAAATATCACATTACCACACAAGGAAACGCAGGCATCAGTCCGAGCTTCCAGCTGGCCTAACAAGCACAGGAGCTCCACTCTGGAGGTCAGCAGAAGTGCTTGCACAAATGGAATGCCAGGGAAACCAGCATTTCTTTAAACAGATAAGTGGCTTGACATGCAGCTTTGTGACGTGGGACTGTAAAAGCGTAGGGATGGTCTAAGTTATCTGGCAAGTGTGGGATGCACACAACATTTCCTGAATGCAGCCTACTGAAGTAGTGCTGAAATGGATAAATACAAGTGTATGGACACTTGAACATACAGTTCCATTTCAAACATGTCTTATTTTTTGTATTTTAATTTGGCACACTAAACTGGAGTAAGTAAGTCTGCCACATTACAACCATGTTATTTTTCATCAAATGTAGCAGTAGATGAAAATAATCCAAAATGTATAATTCAAATCATTTTACAAAGTCACTGGCTGAGTTAACTGAAGTGCATATCACAGACCATCTCATAAAAGCTGAGTCTCATATCTGAAATAAATAAATGTCAGGGGACCTGTTACAGAGAATCAGAAAATAAATGTACCAACACAGGTATTACTATAAAAAACCCTCATGAAGGCTGAAATTTACAAATTCAACTACTGTGTCAATATTACTTCATCTGGGAATTCATACGTTGATAAGATACACAGATCACACACACACAGACACACAAAAGCACACTGGGTTTTTGCCTTCATAGCCATTCAAGTAAGAATCAATACGGCACTGGCTTTACTCTCAGCATGTCTGTCTAAATGATTAAACCACTGTGACTTCTATTCACCATGACATGCTGCACTGCAGCTGGCGATATGCTTCTAGGAATAGAGTAAGAAATCAGCCAGTTATTATTTAGAGTGTGGATTGATTCAGTCAATTTTTTCTCTGCAGGAGTAAGCTGATGGTATGATTAGATCGCTGCATGAGGTTCGACATGCCTGTGCTTACACTGTGCGTCGGTTTCAAGACTGAAAATAGGTGTGTTCAAGTGTCGATACATTTTGGATTTTTTTAAAATTCTGCACACATCTGAAATGCTGCATTACTGAGTATAACTTGTCTGTGTGAGATAAACCGTATGCTTTATGTCCCTTGCATTTGACTAACCTGCTTATTTTGGCTCAACCTCTTTGCTCATCCTTTTAATGATCTCTTTCTGACTGCATCTTCCTGAAAATACATTCCAGTTTTCAATCTGTGACAGACCTTCCCCACACAGCCCCCTCCTGCACTCTCCAGTAGGCAGGTCAGGCATACATTTACACCCATTGCTGAGCGAGCACCAAAGGGTGGGGGTGGAGAGGCAGAGCACAGATCATAATGGCCGGCCAATTATCAGTAGTAAGGGGGCTGGGGAGTTGGGAGGAGCGAGAGATTATGGGGAGAATGGATCAATACACCAGTCAGTTTCTAATGAGGGGAAGAATTGGTCCAAGTCAAACAGATGGAAATCCCGTTCTGCCTGAGGTGGTCTTTCCACAATGTCTGTCAGCAGGGTATCAGGTTTTTGGTTTTGCTCTGTACAACAGCGCCTCAACAGTGGTATGACTATTACTACAGTGGACTTGATACTCTAGTATTCACCTTGTGGCTTCATATAATTTCTCTCATACTGTGTTTTCCAAACTTTCCACTTTCTCTAAATAATTAATTCATCACTAGGGACAGATTTACTAGAAGAGCACAAAGTATAATGGCTGTCTGTCCTTCACCATCCCCCTTTAAACCACCCACAGCTGCCAACACAGGACAGTAAATCCTGCACCTCACCCACCCACTCTGCCCTAGCACCACAACTATTCACTACCACAACACGTTCACTTTACTTGGAAAGTAAGCAAGCTTAAACTGCTAAACAGTAAACAGCCAGGGTATTCTGCTTAGTCCAAAATTTCCAGTGGAAGAAGCACCAGCCAACTGTTCAGCACCATCATTAGGTCTGCAGTGGTCTTCTCCTATGGCCGCCTTGCTATTTTCTACATATGCCTTTCTTTCTTCTTTCTGAGGGGCCTTGTGTGGGGTGGGGGTGTTATTTATGGCTGCTCTGTACAAGTGGACACACACAGACACACACACACACACACACATACACTCACACACAGGATGAAAGGGCAGACACACTGCCTGCAAACATGATTTTACAGCTCCGAGTGGAATGAGTGGTGGAGGAGAGAATGAGGACAGAGTACAAAAGGGGAAAGCCCTTAGATTTTACAGGTCCCAGCAGTGAGAATGCAAAACATGTAGGAGCACACATTTAAGTATAAAGTTGATTTAAAAAAAACAAACACAGGGCTTCTTAGATATAACACATTCCTTATGCAGGGGAACATGTGTTGTCAGGCCAATGGATGTCATAGAGAAGCGAGAGCCAGGGGCAAAACTGCCAAGATAAAAACAGCAATGTATTTAAGAGTGCTGCATTGAAATGAACGGCCAACTTATATGCGTATGCAAGATGATTTAATGGGCGAAGGGAATTCATTTTCCAGGTTAAGCACTGCAAATACATTTCTTAATTCAACTCTTGTTATTCTTAAAACCCCCAGCAGTGCAGGAATCCAAAAAGGTAGCAGTCAATATACTGCCAATGAAGCGGCTAGTATGTACTCCGTGTGGATGTGTTTGGTTAAGACGGACTGTCTGTCCCAATGTCTGTATAATGTCTGCATAAACACAGAAAAAAGGGCTGGTGACAGTATTTATATTATGTGTATATTTTTCTACTTTAGTGGGAGGTAAGATGAGGTGTGGATTTTGTGCTGGAGCAGTTATTTCCAAAGTGGTGCCTCTTGTGTCAAATAAACGGTAAGAGCTGTAAGGGTAAAAATGGTGCAGTGTGTCTCCTGCTGGTGAAAGATGACACTGCATCATAGAGTATCAATCTACAAGAAATAATAGGTGTTGGAATTACAAAGGTTATCCTTACAATATAACATTATGATAAAGTGTAAATATTTTTTCCCCTTATACAAAATATAAGATAAAAATAAATACAAACATTAACTCTTATTAACAAAAACCAATGGCTGTGACTTTATAGAAAAACATACAGTATATTAAGATTAAACTTCACCATTTACTGTGAGGGTAATTAAATACCCCTTTGAAAGCTTAGAGAGGGACAATGTAACCTTGCAAGATGTCTGTGTGTTAGTTTTTGTTATGATATTTTAATGTTTCTTGTCTTGTCACAATAATCTGACTGTTGTCAGATTATGTTGATGTTGTTGATCTTATAGTCAACCTGACATGAAAGGATTCACAAAATTAATTCTATTATTGTTGTCCCTATCTGATTTACAGAGGCCATCCCAGGCTGATATTCAACAATTCAAATGTCACAAGTAACATTTCAAAGCATCCAGTTGATGTTTTGCATACTATTGCATTACTATTCGGGTTCATGAAAACCGTCCTGGAAAGGTTACCAGTTTATTCACGTTCATATTGATCCCAAAGGGCAATTTAGAGTTTCCCAATCACCATGAACATGACATATATTTAAATCATAAGATGAAAGTGGAGCACTTGGATTAAACCTACACAGGAGAACATGCAAACCACACACACAAAAATAAACTTGTTTCTGCTGTGAGATATCACTGTGACAACCACTTAACACCTTTTCAACACCTCACTAGTATCACATTGTACTAGTACTAGTGTTAAACTCATAGTTATGGTATTGAGGCAATGGTACATGTTTAACTCACCTGTTCCCTGTACTGTTCCTGAGACAGGCAGTCAGTCATGTTGACACAACCCAACAAGCAGCCTGTGGGATAATCTTTAGGAAACTTGGGCTCTGCAAAAAGGAGAAATCAATTATCAACCACCATGTAATACCAAATGCATCGGACTAGCCTTTTTCGGCAGTGATCTCCACGTAATTTGTCTGCATAACTGTTAATAACAAAATATCTCTACAATTTACAAAATTATATACAAACCTTTCTTGTAGATGTGACGGAACATGTTTTCCACCTCCGTAATCTCTTGAGGAGTGGGCTTCTTGGCTGCAGCAGCAATCCAGAGACGACCCCGGTGGGAAGTGTACCAGGTCCGGCCCTCTACCCTAAACAGACACAATGAACAGTGTACCATCAAATAACACTGCACTGGCCAGCTTCTCTACTTAAACATGAAAACTCTTACTGAGATTGAAAGTAAGAGAGGGCAACATATTTATTCAACCCTGATACTGTGATGAAAGACAAAGTAACATCCTGAAATACCTTAAAATGTTTTTTAAAATTCAATAAATAAAGGCTTCATTATATTTGTGCAATCAAAGATATTAATAACCACCTTTTACCCATCTACTAATCATTGCGTTCCAGAAATTGCTTGCATTTTAATATCTTTTGTAAACATTAACAATCATATCCTGAATATTGTCACATCAAATATAACATAATGGTAAGAAGACCATTTATTGATCAGTTGTTTTAGAGATATGTTGTGATATTTAATGTTGTCAATATTAACCAGTCTCAGCAGAGAATGACAATGTAGATTATAAACTAAAATGGTCACTGTACTATAGGTGTAAAAGTTCAAGGTAAAGTTAAAAGCTCATCACTGATAGGGTAAGCCTCACCTCTTGATACCTTTGACCAGTAGTGAGGCCCACGGTTGGTGCATACTAAGGCACCAGCCTCCATCAGACATCTCCTGCAGCTCTCTGTCTTGAAGCCGCAATTTGGAACGTTCTATTTGTCCTCTATCCTCCTCAAAAGTTTTTCCTCTGTCCATGTTTGTCACATGCTTCTCACCACCGCCCACGTCCACCCACTGAAAAGCAAACACCAATTAGCATGCCAAATGACAGTCTAGAGTGCACTCATTGTCATAATTAACATTTGCAGAAACGGTATGGGCATCATCTGGACACTTTTCATGGTAGAAGGAATCTCAGGATAGGCATTGTGTGCTCATTCTACAGATGGGTTTCCAAATTATGTATAATGTATTAAGCATGTGTCATACTACAAATATGATGCAACTGTGTGTTTACTTTACCTACCTCTGGTGCATTCTGCACAATGTTGGGGTTGACCAGGTCTCTGAGGCTCTGCAGTCCTGTCTGACTTTTGGAATTCAGTGGTGATTTCAGTGGAGAGTCACTGTTCATAGCTTTTAGTGTCTCATCCAATCTGCAAAATTCGAAGGTTAGAGAAGAGGCCATCTTAAATATGACAACATAACATGAATCTAATTCGAACGTCAAAACATCTTACTGACTTGTTGTAGTACATGTTGAGATTGTCCCCCTCTTCAATTATCTGTCTGCCAGCAAAATCCAATGTAATTTTTCTGTCCTTGCGTGATGTGTGGCGAAGATCTCTGAGCTCCTCTTCCTTTTTTCTCATCTTATCACGTTCAGCAGGTGACAGCCACTGATTAGAGTCAGTGGCAAAATAATCTGCCTCGTCATCCAGAACCTGGGTTCTTTTGACACTGGAGATGTAATCAAAAGTGAGAGTGATGGTGAAGTGTTATCACCAAGCTTTACCATTATCTATCTTTTAAACTCTTTCTAGTAGTTATCATATACTGAATGTGCTCATTACAATACCTATTTCTGTCATATTCCAGCAGTTTATCTTTGTGCTGTACAGCCTTTTCTAAACCAGCTTTCATCTGAGCCTCCTGACATGGGAGATAATCTCTCTCTTCAGCCTCTATTAGGTAAAGAAAGAAAAATACAAAAACATATACCATAACCCTGCTGAAAACTTATAAATTATAAATTACAGGTTTTGATGACATCAATTCTCACCCCCCATAAGTTTCTTTCGCAGTTTTTGGCTTTTGTTAGAGCCTCGTTGCAGAATCTCTTGCTCTTCTTTGGTGCAAACCTAAATTAAAAGTAAAACAAAAAACAATCACTGAACAAAATGATGAGGATATAATAAGACTGAAAACTAAAAAAACACGAGGAATATTAGCAGCACATGTAGAATACAAGCATCCAAAACAGTCTCATACCAGGCTTCCACAGAAGATGCAGGGCCCTGAGCCTTCTTGCTCACACACAATGCGACCACAGCTAATGCAGTTGTTGATGAGTCTGTGCTTTTGGGCAAGGCAATCGCAGCCATGCCGACCAGGGAGTAAAATGGTCAGCCTGTCCTGTCCCTCTTTCGCATAGAGATTCACAAATTTACTTTTCTTCTTTGTTGAAGAGGTAGTGGTGCTTTCTTGAGCCTATGAGGGGAGGAGAGGCCGCAGTCAAAATTGCAGCAGTAAAATAAAATCATAAAATGTGGAATCTAATAACAGTTTTATGTGTTATCATTATTGAACCACAACCAAGAAACACTGGTGAGTGGAAAAAGAGGAGCAGTCTACACGGCTTCTTGCTCCACAAGCATTTATTTAATAACGCAAAGTTTAGACCCTCATGCTCCAGTGAATGACCTCACCATCCTCAGATCAATGGGGGTTTTGACTGCTTCTGTCTCAGGTTCAGCTTGGCTCACAGTCATCACTTCCTGTTTGTTCCGGCCCTTACGCTTTGACTTCTTCTGGGAGTCTTTGCTCATGTCAGGAGAGTCTAAGAAAATGGAAAAAATACCTTAATCAAATATTATGTGCAACACATTTAAAAGAAAATGTTATGTGTTTATAATTTTATATTTCTAACTGATAAAATCAAAAGAATTCACAATATTGAAATGCTCTCTATGTCACTCATCATATTCTAAATCGACTGTAAATAGCTGGTGATGTCAAACATGAGACCTCAGATATTTATTGACCTACCTGCTGCCAACACAGATTCTTTGAGGAGTAAAACGTCATTGTTATCTGTGACGTGTCTTTGACACATCATCCACCTGCTGAGGAGCTCATCCATAAACTGCCTTTTTCTCATATCTGTTCCCTGTAGGAGGCTTGCCATATATTCCTCAATCTCTTCAGCATTGTCGATGGATAGGATGTATCTAGGTAATATTAAAAAATGAAAAAGACTTGAATTATGAGAAATGTCTCTACAATGGGCCCAGTTATGTAGGACATTAAAGACATGTCTAAGTTTTCCTTTTGGACCTGGTAAATGTCATCAGATGACAATATAACATAAAGTAATTTATGCAAATTTATGTGAGCAATGTGCATTCCTTCAGAGGAATCTTCAACAAGGCATACACAAGGACTTAAATCTCTCAAGCATAAGTGAAATCAATTCGAATACACTGAAAATATGTAATGAAATTGACACTGTTACACCAACACATGTAGGTTTTATTGACTTAGACATCATCAATTGTGGATAACAAAAGAGCAGCTGATACTGTGTACCAACAATACTGACATTTACCTGTAACGACTACATTTAACAAACAAAGTTGGAGAAATTATGATGTATAGCTACATTTAATAAATTTACACTGGAAACCTTAGATTTTGCTTCGTAACGCTGACACTGCTAGCTTGTCTCTCTCGGAGTAGCAGACGTGTTCACTTGATAGCGGACAGTTAGCATGTTAGCAGTACAATATTCGAATTCACTTACTTTACGATGTCTTCACACACCTCCAGTCCAAAATTGCGCTCCAACTGAGCAACACACCACTGTACCAAAGCTTCCGACATTTTAACGGCTAAAAGGTTTTACATTTCACCCCTTAAACGAAAGATGACGGACAACCAAAACTCCAAGCTGCGTGTGTTTTTAGGTGTGTTTCCAGTCGGCGAATTTACACAGACGCACACAGTAGGGCGCTACTGTCAAACCTGAATTTAGGTTCGTAAGATTTTTTTAAATCACTTTCTAAATGCAACATAAAATCAGTTATTGTTTTTAAACTGATAAGCATTTCATTTCTTTGGTTAGTGCAAAATCAAAAAATGCAACCCTCTTCGTGTCTAAGTGCGCCCACCTGTTCAGCTCTGCCACTAGATGGCAATATAGTTGTACTAATGCAGCTCATGAAACTCTCATCAAATTCTGTTTTTGTTTGGTAATGGTAATGCAAATATTAATAATATTGCACTCCCGCTGCTTATTTCCATGTATGTACGTATGATATATTTGCAACATTTTCAACATTATTTCAACAGCATATTCACTGAAAAATCAGACTGAACTATATTCTTCTAACTTATCTCCTGTGTAATGGTGTCATTACCAACCACATTGATTCTTGACCACCAGAATGAGTGTTGTAGAGCAGGCTTGATAAGTCATAATAGTCATTGATAATAACGTGATTATCACTGACATTTCTTTTCTTTATGCAAATATTTACATATTCTTTTCGATATTGTAGGTACCAAAGCTTTACCCAGAATGAATTCAGATATATTTATTGAGTTTGGGAAGTTCTCTGTGGTCTGCTAGAGCCATCTGAAGTTAACTAGACCAGGAGCACTTATTAACATTCTTGTGGGTGCCTTTCATTAATTCAATTAAAGCTGTCCGGTAAAAAGTCATGATAAAGGACAATCCCTCAAACCAAGGAATTGTGATTTTTGGGAACCATCTACATATTAAAATGCAATAAGCCTTCGTCTACACATTTAACACTCTGTTACATAACCTTGTTTTGCTAATGATTCATTCCTCACACTATTGTGTGAGGAATGAGAGCAATAATAATAATAGCTAATGTTCAGTATCACAAATATAGTTTTATTTTTGTGTAATTTTTGAACTTACAAAGCATACAGTGTTTACTCTGTTCTTTTCATTTTGAGTGTAGCCTAATACTTAAGTCTAACGCATTGAAGAAAAAAAAACATTTCTAAGCCATTTCCAGATATAGAAAATATACATTTATTTAATAAAGGTGATTACATTATATCTTCAGACGTGACAAGCGCAAAGCCAAAATGATGACATCAACTGACATGGAATGAAAGCAAAGTAACTATTTGGAAAACAGGCCAACCATTCACCAATTACTGCAAAATCTCCAATTACAAATACTTAGCAAAAAATCAGAGACATTATTAAAACGGTGTTTTGTATTGATTGAGACGCAAGTTTTAACATCTGTTAGTGTTTTTTTAATTAGGTTACAATACAATAGCACAAAGGTAACTCCATATAACAAACTACAGTAACATTCATTGCAAATTTATTTAAACATAGGCATTTATGTAATCACTGTAAAATACCCAAAACAATACCAATGGGCTCAAACCCAAAGGCTTTTCTTCTGTACATTTGGGCTGTTTGATTATAAAAGAGAAATGCTCAGTAAATTAGAATTTTGCCCTAGTTTGGTTAAATATTTGTTAATACAGAAGTTCAACACACACAAATAAACACCCCTAAAGGTAACAAAGGTTAGTTTTTATTTGCTTTGCTTACTTTTTTTTCCATGAATTTTCTGCTGACGCCTGCTGTAAGTGCTCAAGAGAAAAAGTCTTTGGAAATGGCCTCTACAAAGTTGGGTGCTGACATGAGAATCCCAATGGTGCAGAGGATGGTGAAAAGAGAAAAGGCCATGAGACAAAGCCGGTCGATGACAGAGGCAGCAAACTTCCACTCATTGCACCGTGACTCCTCCTCATCTTGGTCACGGAAGCGTTTGGCAATATAACGCACCTCATCCAGGATCCTGGTCAGGTCTGGTTCCACACCCCCCATTGAAGAGCTCTGCACTGTAGGCAGCAGCACTTCATCCTCGCTTACTCGACCAATCAGTCGCCCACAGAGGACCCCAGAGTCGGGGGAGGTGGCAGCTGTGGAGTACTGCAGGTTCTCCAGGCCACGCAACCCAACATAAAGCATGTTGCCATTGTTAGACTGTGAGGCTGAGGTGGTAGCGTTGAGGTCCACGCTGGTCAGGCTGCTGCGTGGGCCTTTGTTGTGGCAGGCTGGACGTACTCGGTCCTCGCCTGGGCGCTTCATGCGGAGGAACCAGGCACACCAGTTGAGGAGGATGACGCGGGTCTTCGAGATCATAGTATATAACAGAACAAAACTTAATTAAGTCATTTGAAGCTGTTTGAAGTAGAATCTGTTTGTCTTTCTATGAGGTCTCAATCTTTCAGAAGCCAGTCTGAATCTCATAAACTCAGCTTTTCCTAGAGAGAACAAATAAATAACAACAGACAGCAGTGTATTGTGTATTTGATTTGAGTGACATTTTGGGTTGTGGCTTTCTCTGATTTATGGATAATCCAATTGCATACAAAATGGCTAAATCCTCAACCCTCAATGGCAGGATTAAAGGAAATTGACATTTGCCAGTATCTCCTTTGAGCTGTTCTTAAAGTTTTCATTGAACTGACAGCCATCTTTGATTCTGGGCAACAGAATCTATCAGAGGTTTTGTGGTCTTGAGTATTTCACCTCGGTGTTCAAGAGCGGTGGGCCACAGTGACATGTAGCACGAAAGCACAGTTGTTTTTGATTGTCTGGCAGATATATGTTAAACATGTACAGCGTGTCAGGAAATGAGAAACTGATATTGGAATAATTATTGTAACAACATCGGAGCATATGGCCCGTTAAAATGTAACCATGGCAACGATGCTCTTTTTCTTGATTTTTCTTGGTTCATTGATTGCACAAATGTAACCATAGTTGCAACAGATTTTGAGCAAAATTTTAAATAGATTGAAGGCAATTTAAATTCAGCCTCAGCGTGATGAGGGAGCCTAGTGTGTAATAATTCCTTTCATGGAAACATTCAGAGGATGTCTCAGGTACGAACAAACTTTTTCACATCAGACACAGGCAGACAAGCACAGGTGTATGTGAGGAAATTAATAACGGCTTACATTCCATTTATTTTTGTACATGCTGGCTCAATGGCAAAGCTGAATTGACCATAACCGTCATTAAAGCTAACACTACGCTGTTCCCTATACAAGTGAAAACGTTTTTGCTGTAAGAAGGGTGTAAATTTGTTAGGCGTTACATTGGGGAATTACGCATGTGATTGGAATTAAGTCTGTCATTATCACTTCATTTTAAAATCAGTTGATATATTCATAATTTCAATTATTGATCGTGTAATCAATATTTGTATGTGTATACACTCTGAGTAAGTTTGTCTATTAGTCTGTTTATTATTGTAGGAGAGATAAGAAGGATAAATTAGAACTGCAAATTCTAATCTCATAAAACATTTATTATTATTATTTATTTATCATAATTTGATGTAGATATGATGCTGCCATTGAAGAGTTAGACCAATAAATGGGGCATTGTTGCTTTAAGACAAGATAACACAAGGCCAGTTCAACATCCAACATCAGCAACATTTAACAACAATTAAAGTTATTGATAACATGCAATAATTAAATGTGAGTTTAGAGGACTACAGTATAATAGTAAATAATGGAGTAAAGACACAACTCACCCACTTTGGCATCTTCCCTCCATCAGGGTCATGGTGGTGGTACTGCAAGACCAGAACTGTTGCAATTACTGAAAGCCCAACGATAACCATAGTGGTGGCAAAGTACTGAGCTGACAAATTAAATAAGTGGTGGAAGAGACAGACAAAAATGCAGAAATATAGATTAAAAAAACAGTAATTTGTAAATAATAGCAGACATGGGCAAATTCACTGTTTGTCCCACACAAATTTCAATTAGAGTCATATAATAAATACATGAAAAAGCTTCTTTCTCATCCCCCATTAATTCTCGTGTCTTAAAAATCTAAATAATGTAGCGGTGCTGTGTTATAGTTACACTGACGTACGAATGCCTGATTCAAACCGTGTACACATACAATTTAAACCCATATCTTCTCACTGAATGTACTTGACAGCCATAACAACTTTTACTTTAGCCAGCCATACCTATTAAAGGCACTGAGTCAGAGGTGGCAGGCATAATCTCTGCAACCAGCAGCATGAACACCGTCAGAGAGAGCAGCACCGTAATTCCTGGGAAGAAAACCAAATCTCAGTTCACAACCGAGCTCTTCAGTCAAAAACAATGTAATGCTCCCACATCATGTGCATCACGATTCTTTGATGTTTAAATCTCATAAGCTGGATGTTACAGGTCTGTTTAAATGTGATAATGCTCTCATAATTTCATAAATACCCAACAATCATATAATTTAGAACCAGATTTACTGCATCCTAAACAACATATCTTGTAACCCATGTGTGATGTTGGTATTTGTCACTGCTTTAAATGGTTTGATGTGTTTACATTTATGTTTCCATTTGATTTATAGGCGTGCCAATAACACACACCAAATGTATTTCTTCAGCTTTTATATGTGGATATACTCTTAAAAGCTCCTGTCGGATGTTCTGTTGTTAAATATAATTTATCTACACGATTTATTATAGTATAGTATAAAACCTTATAGTATTAGTTATAGTATAGTAGTAAACCTGATCATGTATACATAATTCAGAATATAATATATATAGAACATATATATATTCCTCCTATTCAAAACACGTAAGGACAAAACTCCGGAAAAATCTTAACATCATGTAGGTCCATTTGTACTCTTTACAAATCATAATTCTTGTGACAACCCATCACAGTTGAAATTACAAAACGTGAATAAATGCTGCCATGAAAAGCATTTCTGTGTGTGTGTTCATCACCCTATGGCAGATGGTGATGGCAGTGTGCCGGCGAGCTGATATACAGACTTCATATGGAGGTTGTGAGCAGATGTGCTGCAGGCATGCACACACTCACACACACACCCATGCCATTCACATTGCATATCTCCTCTATCTGTCTATCTGTTATCAAAAACATCAGATGTATAAATGTCCACTATAGCGTGGGCTCATCTGGCCCTTCAACACTGTTTGGCTAATGGAGGCAGACAGCTGCATTACAGGACTCAAATTATTTGAGCAAGACAACAAGCTGCAAAAATCAACACTCCCATCCCCCCAGTGCTGTCTTCACCAAGGCTGGAGAATTTATACTGCAGGAAATAAACTCAAAGTGTACTGTGACAGCTGAGATAAGCCTAAGCTGTCCCAGTCCACTGACAGTTAAAGCAGCCTCTCTGTGCTTATTATCAGCCATATTCAAAAGGCCATTAAGGAACAGGATTACTAACACAACATTGTTTTTCTAACAAACGACTAATTACCCGGCAGCCAATCAGGTCAGGACACAAAGCTGTTGTACAGGGATAATACTAATGAACCATTATACTATTTTATAAGCTCTTGTCTTTCTTTTTTTTTCTCCACACAGTCACATATTTGGTCAGGAATCCATCCAAACATCATGGTAATAACCTGAAAATGCAGAGGTGGCTTATCAGTAAACAGTGTGCAGAAAACATTCCTGGGTCCTACGAGGATTATCTTTAGGACCAAACATACTGGATATGTGAAAACCATAATTTTTGTGTATTGCTATTTTTATGTAAATATTATCATATATAAACAATATCCAAGGGAGAGTTTGTACGGATTAAGAGGGAGTGAGGTGTACTGCAGGTCACTGAGGCACACAAAGGCAGTGAGCCGAACACAATTTACAATTGAAATAATCTGAAATGTATTCATGCAATTCATATGTAGGACAGATTCAACATCACGCACTGGAACAGCACCCACGGGACACAGAGTTAGAGGCAAGAGGAAATGCATGTTTAATTTGCTGTGCAATTACTGAAAAACACCACACAGACACAGACGCAGATTATATATGCATAATTGATCCCAAAGTGTAACATGGGTGCGAACCATCCTCTATCCATCATTCATATATCTTTGGATAACCTGAATAGTGTCTGATACTGAATGGCTTTCTGATTTTAATAAATCCAAATGATCAAATTCCTCCTCAAAATCCTGATATGTTTCAGATTCAGATTTTTCATTTCATCTGGAAAAGTCTCATTGAGATTTTAAAAAAAAAGAAAAAAACCTCAATACAATTCAAGAGAGACCCAACAAGGGCAGCATAAAAACAAATATTATATCTTTACAAGAATGTGAATGATAATGCTGTTACTTTCTGGTTCCATAAGCCATTCAGAAAAAAATGGCACAAAAGAAAACTTGAATATTTCTCAATTTTCAAGTTTTGAAAATGTCTGCATGTGGATATTAATGATCACAATATTAGGTGTCGTTACCTCAAGAGTTTAAGCAGTTTAACCTATATACATTATATACTCCACATTCCTGACAGCTATTGGGTCAAATATTGAAAAGATAGAGAGAGAGACAGAGAGAGAGTCCAGCTGCCTCACCCAGTGAGATCTTCTCCCCAGAGTCTGCGGGCAGCAGGAAGACGAGCAGGGCTAGAGTGGAGATCAGGACACAGGGGATGAGCAGGTTGAGGCCGTAATAGAGGGTCCGTCTCCGCATCACCACGGTAAAAGTCACATCAGGGTATGGCTCCTTACAGCACTCATAGAATTTTTCATTCCTCTGTCCTGGGACCTCTGCAACACAAAACAAAGCATCAGCACTATGACAGTCATGAGCCGGGGTTAGGGAGACTAATCCCACAAAGTCTTCTGTCCTCTCCAGGTCCACTAAGAGGTAATTTGGGTGAAGATACCTGCATAAAGGTATATGTCCTCCCATTATTAGAGGTGCCATAAATCAGAAGTGTCGGGGACCTGTGATTCACTCCATCACAGACTGTTGTGTGTGTGTGTTCAGATAACATGTGTAATTGTTCCTCGCTGTGCAGGGCCAAATTAAGTCTGTAGTTCACATGAGAGTGAAACACCAACCTTACACTCTACTTGGCATGTAGATAATTAGTTACAGACAACATATGTACAATGACCTAAAGTTGAATTTTATATTAAAGCTTTGAAACTTAGAGCATAAAATGCTATTTCTATTCTCAATTATCCACATCTGGAGGACAGAGTATATGCAGGAAAGCCAGGAGCCGCTTTTCCACCTAATTTCATCGTTTCGGCCAGCAGACTAAATTGGTCTATGTAGGTCTTCTCTGTACCCAAAAGGACTGAGAGAGTGGGAGTGGATCCCCTGCTTTACCCTCTGTGCGTAGCTGACGGTGGCTTCCAAACTATTTCACTCCTGTGAGATGCAGCGGTTGCTTTTCCATCTTACCTACAAGATCCCATTCTCCGTTGGCGATGTATCCGGTGATATCTGCCTCCATCATCTGTAAATCCACAGACCAGCCACCGTACGTCCAGGAGCCAAACTTCAGATCACATCGCTGCACGTCAAAGGGGAACCAGCGCACGTCAATGTGACAGGTGCTCTTGAAGATGCCTGGTAAAATGAGAAACGTGACATCATCAGCAGGAGTGTACAAAGGTTTGGTAAAAGGTGTAAGGATATAAAAAGCTACAAAGAAAAACAATGTTGTGTTTATTCTATCAAGGTACTTTTCAATACTTTCTATGTTTTTATTTATATTATAATGAGTAAGTCACATATATGGTTTTTGTACTTTTCCTTAAGTAAAGAAAGTGAGGACATCTCCCCGACCGACGGGCAGAGAGAAACCAGAGGAAGAGAGGGAGAACGCTACAGAGTCAGTGATGTCAGTAATATGAAGTGCTGTCCAATCTAATCAATGTAAAAACAAAATCCAATATAACATTGACATGGCGGTCGTAATCCCTCAGGACAGACGAACACCAGATTCATTTACAGCCAGACTTAAGAGAGATAGGAGAAGCTGGCAGTAAACAAAGATACGGAACAGATAGCTCAAATAGCATCTGTTTACTTACTGCAATGGAAGCTGCACGACAGAGACAAATGTCAGGAAATCCAAACGTTAGTGAATGGCCATAATAGCTGCATAGACTTTTACTCATTTAATGCAGCAGTGCTGAGTTCAAGGAGTGAATGGCTTTGTTTGTGACAATGTGGTATTATTCCATAAGGGTTCATTTGGAATGAAGGTAAGAAGCAATTTGCTTGTGACAGAGGCAATCAATCCAGAAGAATTCCAGTGATGGAGCTATTTACGCCTGTATTGATTAAGATGCTGAGGCAAAGTGAGCCGGCACTTTTGCATAGTAAGGGAAAAACGAGGGAGGAGAAGAGAGCAGTAATCACAGGCCGTGACAGGAAAGACTATTGGTTAAATGTGCTTTCGTGTGTGTACGCGTGCATGTGTGTATACAAATGAGCTGATGGTTTTATAGAGGGTGTAATAGATCATTTACGACCGCACTGTCTGGCATTTGTGGGTCATCGGGGGCTTGGTCAGGAAAAGTCCTCCATTCCTCTAATCTGCTGGCAATGATAGTGCAGAATAAGAGCTGTGCTTTACGCCATAATGTAAAATATACAGCAACATGTTCTGATACTGAAAAAGTATCTCAACACAGTAGTACAAAGAACCTGAAGTCTGGGATTTCCTCACAGTCTTAGGGATTAACAACGTCAAGGAAGATCACAACCAAAAAAAATGCAGTTTAAGTTTGACCAAAAAGGCATCTGAGTGTTTGCATAATCTGAATCTGTTTATCACAGCTCTCGTAGGAAGAGAAATTACTTTGTAAATTAATAAAAATCTTAATCTATATGGAAAACTATGATTTTTACATTATTATTTTGTTAAAAAAAACTACGAAGAAACTTCCACACTGCTGTTAATGTAAATATAAGAGTATTAACATCTATTACTGTCTCTAAAAGTAGCGAGCATCTTAAAACGTGTTCTCGTGCTTATTTTTTTGATTGTCCTAATTAAATTGCTGTTCTTGAAACAACTGTAGAGCGAACACCTTTAAAATATACGATGATTAGAGGTTGGGATTATGATCTTGAAAATAAGCCCCAGCTCTTACAATAATAACACGACAAAGGCAATTCAAAAAATTCAAATTCTGTAATTAACACAGATGCGATAAGTTTCCCTCAAGTAGCTGATAATTTGGATAATTAGCTCTAAGAGGACAATTTGCTCGGATACAAGCACACACAGCTGCACGGTACCTTTTGGCGTCCATGTACCAGGTTGATAAACTGTGCAGGAGAAGCTTTATGGATGTTCAGAATTTGTAAATAATCTTTGATTTCTTGGGGACTGCAAAGTCTAGTTGAAATTCAACTCCTTATTTTATGTATGCATGTTAGGTTTCACTGAGTTTTCGTGGATCGTGAGCTCCATTTCTCACAGTTAATTATTCTTACCATAAATCTGTTGCTCTAAAGATGTAATCCAAGCAAAGATTTAGCCATAAATCCGATACTTAAGTGAAACAACTAATCAAGGAAAGTACAGCTGCATTTTCAACAAATAAAAAGTAAAATAAATAAATAAATCTCACACAAGCCATGACTGATAATATTATAACAGTAATTGTGATCCACATTTAGGTTGACCGTTTTCCTTTGTTATTATCTATTTGTTGTTTTTCATCGGCCATTACTTTGCATTAGATTGTCCTTTGTGCCATGCTGCATTCAAATTTGAAAACACTGTTATGACTTCTGTAAAGTGCTTTGATTTGCCCGTGAGGCGACTTTCTTTATATATCAACTCAACTGCCTTACTGGTGTGTATAAGCAAGATCGACTAAATAAAGTGGCTAAATAAATCCAATTTAGAGGAGGAAAATTCCACAGAGGCCATGGATCTTACCGGGAGGCAAGTAGGAGCAGGAGCCATCAGAGTTAACCAAAATATTGGTGTGGAAAGTGGCATCAAACCGCTCATCGGCGCTGTGAAAAACATGGTGAACATCAGTATTCACGATGGAGTGAGGAGTGAAAACAGAACAGGTGAGGGAGAAATACAAAACTGTCTCTTGCTCATTATTGCAGCAGGTTTAGTCGACAACATATTGTGCCGCTGCCATTCCCCCGGAGGTTTTCACTCAGTGGTTGCCCTCTATGCTAAACACCATTCCTTCTTTCAAAATGAACTCCCCAGAGGTGAAGACAGGGTGGAAGTGAAGGTGAAACTTGAAAAAGAGAAGGAAACTTAGCATGCAGCAAAGAGACTCAAACGAGGGCTTTACTGCGTGAGACAATGACAAATGTTGTACAAAGCTTTTCCCCCTCATTAGTTGATGGGAGGACAGAGTGCCTCTAATGTGATTTGTTCAGATCTATTTTTAAGATTGGCTGATAGCAATCTGTACAGGCTTTTCCATAAGGAACATTGTCTTTGTCTACTGCTTTATTAATTCGAGTGATGCATTGCACTGAAACACTTTGGTAAGCTGTGAGTTTGGCTGATGTAATGTTCCTCAGAGCGGCTTACCCACAAGGATGAGCCAGTAGAAACGCAACAATATTTAAATGATGGCAATATCTATCACTCACTTTACACAAATTTAACAGAAGACAAAAAACGTGACATGTCTCTCGTGTGCCTGTATTTGTGAAAGCTTCTTCTTCTTCTTCTTCTTATTATTATATTTCACTTGGGTGTGTGGGATATTCAAGTTATTATGTGATTGCCATATGATTAAAAATGAAAAAGCTGCTTAAAATATGAGGTCCAAATTATTTTTTATTAAATTTGGATTGAACGCTGAGCACATAATAAGAATGGTATTTGAAATTTTAAAATTAAATGTATTTCTATTTGGAAATGTAAGAATTTTTTTTAGTGTTAGATTAGTTAGAGTTTTAGCTTATTGATGCATTTTAATTTAGGGGGGTATTTATATCAAATTTGACATAAAATCACCAAAATGAATCGTCTGTTTAAGGATGAGTGGTGTCTGACATATCACATTTACCTTTAATCATCTTTTTATGCACTGCAACCCAAAACACACTATTCCACTAAGATTCCCCCAATGTCATTATATTTAGGATAACGTGTGACTCCGTGTCTGGCACGTTGCACATCCTGTTGCACATTACATGCACATCTTGCACATCTGTCCCTCCAGCACCAACCTGTTATAAAGCAGAATGTCTGGCTTCCAAATGAGGTGATCAGGAAATCTCACATTGTTCACACCTGGATAATCGGATGGATTCCATTGGAGGTAATTATCATTCCAGTGCTGTTGGATACAGAAAAATACCGTTAGGCCCTTGTCATATTTCACACAAACACATACACACACATACACACACACACATACACAGACACTCTAAATGCCAATCTGAGCCCCTATGAGCCGTGTTACAGCCTCTGCTGCCAACTAAATGCAATCTAAGATCTGATTTATGAGGCCTACAACTTGGCAAGTCATATTTATAAGCACAAGGTGGGATTTGACACTGCTGTATTTGTGCAGAGATAGGAGACAGTTACTGTAATGGGCACAATAAATAACAACAGCACCTGTGCACTGACATATAAGGCTACAAGTGTATAACCGATCTCAGCAGGCCGCTGACGCTACAGTTATAGATACCCAATGGTCTTTTTTTTTGGCTGACTTGGCTGATTTCTTGACAGCATCTCCACATCTTACATCTATACCAGCATGGACAAACAAGGACTTAAGGAGATTTAAGTTAACAAAATTCTCCACCGCATCCAAAAGGCCCAGAAATATCAATCAGCTGTCTTTTAAAACGTCTTCGGCAGAGCAGAGGAGAAAGATGCACTTGTTTCAGCTTAGTTGTCTGATCATTGCATATAGAGAGAAAATAAAAGAATGTTCCATATTATGACATGAAATCATTTGAATTGGCAGATAATAATAAAAGGAATTGGATTACATGTAGGTGTTGGGGACAACATATGGATTTCCAAACCACTTCAAGAACAGCCACCACCGGATAACAATCTGTCACCGTTTTCTTTCATGGATGTGAGTGCAGCAATTAGAATTTAGATTTCGAACAAAACATTCCAGTCATAGACACTGAAAGCTGCTAGAAGATATCAAAAGGGCTGAAACCAAAATACAGAGTTTCAAATACAGGAAAGAGGATAACATGAGAGGCTGATAAATATTACAGATCTTGGAGTTTGCAGTTGAAAAGGCAGCATGGCAACAAAATGTCAAGGGGAAAAAACGTAAACTCGGAATAAAAGATAACACAGAATCTAGTATCAAAACACACACACGCACTGTGGCTGACACGTTCTCAAAGTTGGATGTCTCCATATACTTTTGACAAAATCAAAGCATGAATAGAAATGCTTTCACAAACCAAATCTGACCTCTTTAGAAATAAAAAGAAATGAATAAACAATCACACGGCTGTCACCTATAACAAACTGGAGATCATAATTATAACCAGTCAGTGACTTTCAGGCATTATTTCCATCAGAAACAGAGACAGAATTATAACATTTAAACCTCGCAAGGCCACACAAACATACTGAGTCCGGTGGCTGGCGATAGTTGGATGGCAACAGGAAATAGAGACTGTTCTGCTGTTACCAGACTTGTACTTTGTATTTAAGGGCTGAAGTCGATTTTATGTGGTATAGCAATCTGAGTGAAACTGCTGTTGGATGATTTAAACAGGGCCGGGGCCTTGACACAGCCTGCTGACAGTGCAGCTGCAGGGAACCAATGTCACGCAACAGACTGACTGTGATAAAACATCTGTTTCTATACACCTCATCTCACTCTAATGAGAGATGGAGGGAGAAGGAGAGAGAGAGAGATGCATTTCGCTTGTGTAGAAAATGAAAAGGTGAAACAGGATGTCAGCAAACCACAGCGTAAGATAATGAGTGTATATTTCAACAGGGTGATAAGTTATAAACTTGGATCAAATACATGTTTCTGAGTAGAATTGAACATTTATTCTGGTATAAGTGGGGCTGAAGTTCGGTAATATTTTGTAATGTGGATAATCAATAATAAGTAAATTAACAAATCAATATATATGATTCAATTTATATTTTTGGCCGCATCCATACTCTCTTAATCGACATACTATATATATTCCCATGTTTCTCTGTATTTACTTAAATGTGCAATATACACACTTTTCCACCTCTACTTTTACTTGCTGCAGCCCTGCTGTGCACATAGAGTGCAACAGTTATTCTTGGTCCAATTCTAAGAAGCCCACATGGTCCGGAGCTGTGTAGGATGCTGCTCAACCTGTCACTCAAAAGCCTTGGACCGTGTGGGTGTGTCTAAACAGGTGTGTACATGTTGACGTATACATATTTCTTTCAGCAGTTCCTCTATGCAAGTTTTGGAACTGTGACAATATTCAGCATACGCAGCACACAGGAAACACAAAAGAAGATATCCTGACCGTCTCCCTCAACAAATTATCCCATACTGTCTTCCATCAACTCATCAGTCCATCCATTCATCACCAGATCGTTAAACCCAGTTGTGTGATGAGCCCAGCCTGTCCTCTGTCTCTGTCTGTGCTACCTTTGAGCCTGTCTGTCCTGTCTCTGGTCCCTGGAAATCCCTGACAACCTTGGACTTTTCTAGTCTGCTACCCTGCTGCTCCCCCCGGCCCCGTTCCACTGTTGTGGCCCGTGGCAATAATACTCTCTTTTAGGGTTTAACCTCGATCTGATTCTCTAAACTCTGTGTTTGCTCTTTCGGTTCGTCTGCCAGTATCCACATCATGATGTGTGCATAATAGCTGGCAAGCCTAAAGCATTACAAAAAAAGTGGACGATGTTCACATTTTCTGATAATTCATTAATGATCCATATCGCATCCATATCATTTTACTGATATGGGTCTATCTCATTATTTTCTACCTCTTCACAGATATCTCATTATCTCACAGTTCCACATCTTGAATCAATTTTCTGTAAATTTAGAACCCTTCACACCGTATACACACCATCACAAATATTGCATGAAAACAATCTATAGGATACATTTCTAATGTGCACATTAAAACATGACCATCTGTCTGGAGGCTGGCTTGAAAACGTGTTGGTGGGTGGCAAGCAGACACCAGCGTCTCGTAATTGTTCCAGTGAATGCCTATATGTGCATATTTGTTTAAGGTGACAGCGTTGAAAGGAACATGTCTTACCAGCTGCAGCCACATGTTGGTTGTTAAAACCTGGTTCTTTTCATCCTGTTGGAGAAAAAGAGGCAAACGGTAATGGACTGCATTTTTATAGTGCTTTTATCCAAAGCGCTTTACAGTGTTTGCCTCACATTCACCCATACATACACCGACAGCCGAGGTAACCATGCAAGGCCCACTTGCTTGTCGGGAGCAATTTCGGGTTAGGGACTTGTGTTCAGGGTGATTTAAAGGCATTTGAGTGTATTTAACAAGCTTGAAAAAGTTTGAAGTGGCCTCATTGGTGGATCAAAAGCACCTTTGGTCAGGAAGCATTCAGTCACTTGCAAAGCATCGCGGAGTATCAACAAGTCCACAGAAACTTCTCCAGTCACTCTCACTGCTTGATCGACCGTAACCTCCGTAATCCGGCGGTTACGGTCGATCAATCAGTCAATAGGCTGCTTCTCTATGATGCTGACTCCTTCCTTCAAGCTCAGAGGCACCGTCAGAATTGTATTTGGTGACACTCTGGTGAAATTACCTCAGATTGGAGAGCAGCTGATAAGCCGTTGGTGCTGCAGAGGTAGTCTGATAATACCAGGAGAACTGGTCACCATTGTAATCAAACGTTACAAGTGGACGGCCATCAGACAACAGGACTATCCAATTACTAAAATCAATCCTTTCGCTGCTGAAAAATAAATGAAATACTGTTCTTGATGCCCACTGACATCAAATTCACAATTTGGAATGTCCATTTTTATGTGCAATACAATTGTCAGGAGATGAACTTCACCTCCAGTGTAATGGGAGTGGATGTTGGTTGACTCGGTTCCATTATGGCCGGTGACTGATTTGTCCACTACAGATACAGCAGAACGAATTCCATGTAATCACTTCAGCAGAGCAGACGCTCTGTTTGAGAGGAGAACAACACAAGAGAAGCTCCGAATGAAACAAACCAGACGCCAACAGTCTGGCCTTGGTATTTCATCAGAAATAAAGGGGTGACGGAGAGAATACAAAAGCACTTTTGTGCTTTTTCGTTAAGCAGCCTCACGATGGCTGTGAGGATGCAGAGAATCTAAAACAGCTTCTCTGCCTCCTCTCTCACAAAAGTGGAATCAATGTTTCATGGACTCTGTCTGGGTTTTAAGGAGGACCTAAAGCACTTTTATCAATCAAAATCAAGGGCCCATTACGAGGCAAATGTGCTTAATGAAGGCTCTGGTGGCTGCTGTTTGTAGCTATTACTGATTACATCACCCTTCAGTTTCATTTATTCTCTATTTGGTTGGAACTAATATTGCTGTGGTGTCTTTTGGTCTCAGTGTTTTTACATGTTGTAGTAATAATACCATACCAGTACATTATGTCAGGGCAATTCACAAGTTAGCGGGCAGCCGGGGACACGAGCCACAGCATCAGGTCTAACAGACCAAAGTCCCTGTGATCCACCAATGAGAAAACAACAAACATTTCAGCATCACATTTCTAATGGAAGACAGTGTTTGTTTTGGGTGGTGTATCATTAAGTATTGACTGTTTTTGTGCCTGTGGATTTTAAGTAAGCGCCACTGTTTACACACCACATCCATGATCTGCATGAGGCTCAAGCTGAAGTTCACAGTGAGAGTTTGAGTGTCATTGGAGACGGGTCTCTCCAGTGGGAGGTAGTCGGCCATCAGGTCCTTGTACAGTCTGCGCTGGTTTGCCCCTTGGAGAGAAACTAAAGAAGAGACAGAACCCTGCACAGTGAGAGTATGATCTCATTCACAAAGTGACAAACGGAGACAACTCACATTCACAGGGCCGTCATTAAATTAAAAAAAACCAACTGTTTATTTCTCAAACAAACTTTTCATTTTCAGAGAGTGAGAGGAATTGGATTCTCCCACTCTCTAACACTGGCAGCACATTTTTCTTTGCAAGCAAGAACAAAGCAAAATGCCCATCCCTCCCAGTAAAAATGTTCATTCTACCATGTGCTGTTGCAAAGTTAATTAACAGAAATGTAACTGTTGGTGCTATCATAGCTCCGCCATCAGATCAATTAGTGTTTCATATTTGGCATAAATAATGAGTGCACATGTCCATTTTGTTTTGTTACAATAGACTCATACATTCACGAGATATGGCACTTTTTGAGGCATGAACCAAGCCCACTCAACTTTGGCAGCTAATTATATAGAGAAATGATGAGGAATAAAAAAAACAGCAGCTTGCTCCAGATGTTGTAAAATCATACAGGAGAAGGTGCAGTAAACAAATAAAAATTGAAAATCTAGTTGGTGTAGCCTGTGTGGATGGATTCAGATGGATCCAAGGAATCCAGGGAAAAATAATTATAAGACTTCTGATTAAAAAGGTATATATCAAACCATAAAACATCTAATTACAGCCAATAACCTCATCTCTTTGGTGGATGTAACGACTGGGTATTAAGCATGAGCAGAATGGTTGCCATGGTTGAGTAGACAAAGGAGAGAAGGACAGTTTGACCTATTGAATACGGGAACAATTCAATGCAGAAAATGTTACAGCACTGAATGCACTGTTTGACAGATTGACCTCTGGGAAACAGCAGCACAGGGACACCTCAGCAAAGAACACTCTGTACCAAGAATGCTGCCAATATACGGTACTAGCATTAAAACAGATCATCTGCCAACGTTGGACAGGAATTATCCTCTGGAGTGAAGTGAGAGACACATGCAAGACAGCAAGACCAGGCGGAATATGTGGACCATATTCATCTCTGGTCAGACTCAGATAAATCCCGTCTCTCATTTTAACACACTCCAATCTTCCCCCTTGAATTATGGGGCATTTTGGCAACACGTTTCCACTTCATTAATGGCTATAGTAGTTTCCCCAAACCACCCAGGAGAAGCAATCCATCCGAATGATTTGGCAGAGCGTTTGGAGGGCTTGTTGTCTGTCTGCAGGTCTCTGTTCCTCTGCTCTCTATCACTTCCTGCCCTTTCATAAAAAGACACCCTCAGCTGAAAGCTTGTCTTTGTCTCTGAGTGAACCCCCCTAGGATCTGACCCAAGTCATTGAATGTCATGCGGTGGATATATCCAATATGTGGTGGACAGTTCCACTTGTTAGTTATATAATCATGATAAGAATTGATTGATCCAAATCTGATCACTGACTCTTCTTAGGTTTTGGGGTCTATATTTACAGCTAACTGGACTACAGGCTCCTGAGCAGCAGATGGTTTCTATTTGTTCTTGTTGTTGTTCATGTTCTGACCACAATCCCCTATGGGGCCTCCTGAACTTCCACACATGTGGCCTGGGGAACTGCAGAAAAAAACATATGGAATATCCAAAAAAATTTCAAATAAAGGCAAAGAGCTTAAATCTTAGCTAAAAACAAGATACTTTTGTAACACCATCATGGATTGAGTGTCGTCCATGTGTTATTGTATAAAAAATGCAAGTTAGGACATCATTAAATCAGGAATATTCGAGTGTAAGAAGGCTGGAATGTGCCAAAGTTGGACAGAGCGTTACAAACAACAGACAGAGAGCTCTACTGGTAGAAAAAATCCCAAAAACTCCGAGAGGAGAGTAGAGATCCTTAAACCAGCCACATCTACACAGGAGTCCAGTAAAGCTATATAAAGCCAGAGGCTATCAGCTGAGTTTCAGTGTGGGTGTTCATGAAGCAGCCTCGGGTTTGCTTTGTCTTGTTGCATTATTCATTAAACGCACAGAACTGCTCCGGGCTCTGCCAGACACCATGTCCAACTTTATTTGTTACTTTTGAGTTAGTAGAAGTTAAATGTGGTGGAAGACCTGAAGCATTCCAGGACCATCAGAAGAGATCGGTCAATATGACGCACACCACCGAGACCAATGTGTGTTATAGTCCAAATCTATATTTACATCCATCTAACACAATCCAGTGCATTACTGGCCGTCAGAACAGATGAGGACCACTTCTGATATTTTGCCAATACGATGCTGACAGCAAATTGGGAGGCACATGGGAGAGTGGCAAAGCTTCTCCTTAATGCTTAATCAACAGGCCTGAGAATGTCAGTAAGGATGAGGGCTCAATGAATCCTGGACATTGCTTTGGCATTCACAAATACAACCTTCATTGGTCCGCCTCTCTTTATTCTCACTCAGGGAAGCCTTAATTAAATCTTGCCTGTAAAGTGCACACTGGGGAGTTCGTCATTAACGTTGAGTGAATTTGGCTCATTGAAAATTTTAGAAACTCACAGCAGATCTGTGTGAAAGTTATAGGACACACATCACATCTTAAATATTTGATAAACTCACTTATCATTATTTGCAGGGTGCAGATTCAAATGTTTTATTCATCAGATTTTCTACTTTTGTGACTTGGCAGCAGGTCTTTTGATCAACGCAGTGGAAATAGAAATATGGTGTATCAACAAAGTGGGACAGACGCATCGATTGTTCGGCTGGCTTTGTTCAGTCGCCCATTACAATGAGGGAGTTGGGTGAAGAAAGCTCAGTCCAGGAGCTGAGTAAGGGCTGAACATTTTGATACTTTGGCTTCCAGTGGCTAAGAGCTTTCAGTCAGTCAGTCAGTCTCTCTCTTTCTCTCTCTAGCAACAATAAGAAATGTGACCAAATCATCATTCAGTCTGCTTACTGTCTGTGGCAAAGCATGCAACACAAAGCCATGAAGATCAAAGCTTAAATCTGAGGACTTCATATTTTGCCTTATTCGCTGCATAAAATGGTAACTGGTAAAGGAAACTAGACAAACCACTATTTTTGTTTATGATATTAATGCAATATTTTGAATAGATTTGCCCCAAATCAGGCTTTTGTATCTTTGGGAATGTGGACTAATTTCATGTAAAGACATGAAGTTTCTGTATGTTACTGCCTTAAATAACATCTAAATACAGTTTTGCTGTACTTTAATGATTATTTTGAATATAGGGAGCTATATAAATTCAACAGATAAATTTGGATATTATTGACTGGAGATATTGAAGGCACATGAGATTTAAAATTCATCTCCTGCATTCATGCCATTGATACATTCAGTAGAACTGTTGTACTGAAATGGAAAAGATGCAATACAAGGCAAGAACCTGTCAGGTGTTAAGGAAACATGGAAAAGAGGCTGAAACAGGAGACCCCCCCATCCCCCCACCCCCGCAGTAAATTTCATCCAACCTACCTTTTAACATGCAAAATGTGACCGCAACGTGGAGCAGAAACGTCGGTGAGCCCATGATGGGAGCAGAGGAGGTCCTCGGTTCACTCGTCAACCTGCGGGATGAGGGAGAGAGGAGAGCTGTTTGGTGGAGTGGTGTGAGTAACTCCTCCTCGGGGGCGGTGGAACCCCGACACCCCCACCCCCTAAAAATACACCGAGGCAGACTGAAAGACAATCGAAGGGTTAGATGTCATTTATTTACCAATTATTTGATTGGCAGAGAACAAAAATTACTTGTACCTTGTGTTCTTTTTCTTGGAGGATACGTATGTATTTATATATATGTCAATTTATACGTATCTATATACGTAAATATATATGTGAATATATTTAAAATACTTACTTGCTTACTTACTTACTTGCTTTTTATTTAAAATACACACGCACACAGACTTTATTATAAGCGCCACACCTCCTTCCTTTTCCTGCTCTGGCCACAGGGCGGCGCTGTTTCTCACACAGCATACCCACTCGTCAGTGATCACACTCGCGAGTTTAGGTTTTGGGGTTTTTTTTCTTTATTTAAGTGTCCTATTTAAAATTTAATGGCTTATCATTTGTAATCCCCATGTACATTCTGTCAACGTCATTAGAGAAAATCCTGTTTCACCTTTCACAGTGGATGTGCAATTGAAAGCAAGGTGCAATTACATTTACACTCATTCCAAATTAAATTGAAAAGGAATGTAACAGATTGTTACATTTTTTAATGACATTTTTAAAGACAATTATTGAAAATTAATGACATTTTCAATTAAGAAATCCCTCCTGCGAGAGGGACAACATTAAACCCTTTCAACATTGCTATATTTACTCGTAATTGAGTACACTGTAAGGCAAACAATGCAGGGTTATATAAAGGACTTTGGAAGAAAATCATACACACACAAGCATATATATATATATATATATATATATATATAGGAAGGCCTCTATTGTTATGAGAGCAAAATGCAGGCAATGTATTCAAATTACAGTACTGCTGTGAATACAGAGAATAAAGAGAGAGGGCAGAGGGTCAATGGCATCAGAGTGATTAAAGGGATGAACGGTATGGAAAGAAAAGAAATTGGTGTCCTTGAAAGAGGAAGAAGGAGGCTTTATGTCATTATGTTTTCTGGGCAGAGATGAGGAAGACAAAGAGCTTATGAGATACATCTAAACAAAAGAGGCCTGTATGCTCTCCACCACAATAAAGCAGACCCAGAGTAGTTTATGTGCACTGCTGAAGACACGCTAAGGACATAACTGGCTGTATTCAGAGGTCAGATGATGCTATAACCCAAACTATATACGTGAAAACTTCATTTAAAATAACAAGAAAGTTATTTCCCGAATGAGATTCAAATTAAAACATGACGTATTGGGATATCCACAGTATATGAGTTTGATCCTGGACCACCACTTGTGCTTCTGGTACCTTGTATTGGATTTGTCACAAGGTCCATCCACTGTTATTTGCCTTGTGTGCCTCAGGCTTACTTTGAAAAGCATTAGTCATTGACCTATTATGTATTTTCATTTGATAACACAGAGTCAACAGTCTTCTCTTTGGACTGGAAATTCTAGATGGAGAGTCAGTCAGTCTGAATGGAATTCTGAAGAGTATGTGGGAGCCACATGTCAACCGATATGTCTAAACCGCACCAGCCTGTAATTAAATGTAAATACATAGTAAATCACAACACATTTGTCAAATCTTGTCTATTTTTCAGCAACTTGAGTGAGTGCACACATCACCTGTGAATAATATGTTTGAAGGTACAATGTGTTGTCCAAATAAAGCACCCCTCTCAACAACATACAACCAAATATCTAAATATAGTATTAGAACAGGTTATTGCTTTAACTGACAGATCTTTGAAGAAACACAGACTAACACTATACAATCTAAGACATTCATATGTTCTAATTGTGCTAATTATTTAGTGCCTTTAAATGAGGGACAAGTGTGGAATCAGTCAGGAAAGTAGGTTACAGATATTTGTTCTGGCGACAACATTATTGACCATAACCCACGAACCATAACCCAGGGTGAAATCTTACCCATTTCCTGTCAAACTCGTGTCCTGCGGGTTGATTGGCGGAATGGATGAGTGGGCGGGTCCTATGGTAGCAACAAGGAAGTGAAAAAGTACGCGCGGTCTAAACCTAAACATAGAGTTCCTCTATTTTAGCCGAATCATCAATCTTTTGGACTAAATATTATGAGTAAAGAATTGGATCAGCGATAACACTATAATGGAGACTGTGCGTAAGCGTTCCGGGAACGATCAGCAGACAACAAGACAGAATAGGTTAGTTTTTAACAAAATTATACGTTTGTAGTACATTTGAATTACAGCCATTTGTCGCTCATTTGATGTGATTGCTTGTATCTGCACGATCCATAAACCTTTTGTTTTGTTGCAGTTGGACAGATATAACCCAGATTAGACAGAGTTGAGAGACTTGATTGCTTTAACCTGACAACCATGACTCCTTTTATTTGTATTGTGCGATTCTGATTTTCTTTTTACTGTTAACCTATTAAAGTCCGTGATAACTACCTATGGGTTCATCTTCCTTGCGTTTGATTTTAAAATTTCTAAAGTGTCACACGTGTTAAGACTCTTGCCTGCACAAGATTTAGGCTGCACTGAGAGCCCAAAGACTGAGTAAAACCCCTCTCTTTACTGCTTTGTGCTGCAGATAGCATTCATCATTGGTCATTCTCACATTTGTAATTCCCCCATGTGAACACTACATCCATTAACTAGCCAAAACACAATTTTCTTGATGCAACACTTGTAATACTGAAGTTTGTGCAGACCAGAAAAACATGTTTTTCTTCATCCTAGTAGAGGTAATATAATACTCTGGGGGTGAACTCAGTGCTGCTCTCCTCACCAATCGTTCAACTCTTAAATGGAGATCAAATATGTGAAGGCCAGGAGCACTGTGGGTGATTTCTATTTTAAAGACAGACGGGTGTGGAGGTCAGCAGTTTTAAACTATTATGGCGCTCTGGTGTTCTTAACAGAGGACCCATGGTGCCTGCAGCAGCGCTCATGCTTGTCATATGGTGGCACAATCCTGAACCACCGTTACTCTTAAGGACACAATGACCAACCGAGCAGAAAAGTGCACAATTGAACAGACCTAGTGCTCCGTGCCTTAATTGGGTCACAAAAGCTATCATTATCAGCAGAAGAAAATCATCTTGACCACAATTTCATCCAGGGCAGGAGAAAATAAGAAGACACACTGTGTTGCCTGAATTGCAAACCATCATCACATCTTTGATTTGCTCTCCTGTTCTAGGAGAAGGGGTGCGGTAAAACAAAGACACCATACAATATTATAAAAAGACACAGTTTCTTATTTAGCAGTAACATTTTTTGGGTTTTTTAGAAATTTGTGGGAAATAGCTGCTAATGTTCTTTTCTTTTCAATGTGTAGCATTCATTTAAATTTCTATTCTTTAGAAACAGTTTAGCTTTGCATATTGTGCGAGTAGGAACAATTGCATAAGCACTCATGCACGTCAAACTGAATCCGGGGAAACGCCACTTTTTAAAATTACTCACTTGTATGTCTACAATACCGATTTTTCTATTTGCTACTTTTTTGTATTTGAACAAAATGCTGCTCCAGATTTATAGTCACTGTTAATGTCTTTTGACAGCAAATCTGTTTTAAAGGAAAATATGCTGCAGAAGAAAAGGCAGAAATTCCATTTTGACCTATGGTTCTGTCTGACACTGCAGAACTGGATACTGGACTTTGGAAGGCCCATAGCCATGGTAAGAAAATATAACACACATTTCACTCGACCTATCTAGCGTGCATTTTCTCTAACGGTCCCGAAATGCTTGATGATTAGATTAAATTTAGGGTAGCAATAACAACGCCTTCTGATGATAATGATGCTTTTTAGATCATCCTTCCTCTGGAATGGTTCCCCCTGAACAAACCAAGTGCAGGAGACTACTTCCACATGGCCTACAACATCATAACACCATTCCTTATGCTAAAGGTAAGTCTCAACTCTAAAAGTTGCTTTAGTATGCATGAATCCCAAGTGCCTCATCTAAATTCAGTAGAGAGACAAGGGCACTACTTCATAAACCAGTGTAATGGCAAGCCAGGTAAATGGAATTTTTCTAAATTTTTGACCTCATCATCACTGATGGATGTAGTTAAATAATGACTGAAGTGAATTACACAGCATGAAAATAACTTCTAAATGTAAATGACATTTTACAGTATAAATATTCTGCACATTAGTACTACTGCATAATTATGCTTATTCTTCTGTGTTATTCGATCAAAATCAAGTGGCCATCCAGTCTTCAGAGGAATCAAGGCTATGAACCGCACATAAACATTTAAGTGGGGCGGCTATGAGAAACACATCACTGAAGGACACCGTGCAGAATTTCAAGACATAAAAGGCTTCATTCTTTCCTGTGTCAGTGACCTTCGTCATCTTCAAAATATGAGCAACATCCGGCTACACACAATAAAAGCTCTTAGTTTCTTTGGAAAGCAAACCCTGGATTGGCTTATCAATGGTACCAGTGTTCTCTTTGTAGTCCAGGATTTTACCCATGTGTGTACCAAACCACATCAGCTCCTTTAATCATGACAGGAAGGTGTATTAATACACAATTGTACCAAGGCAAAATACCCAGGTGCAGAGAAAGTGATGGTGTTTTCATTTACGGCAGCAGCAACAGTGGTTGTGTGGAATAAACAGAAGAAAAACTGGCTGGTTAGCATGTTGATAATTACTATGTGGACAAAATCATCAGGCCCAGAACCTCCACCAAACAGGCTGACAATTTTCTTGTTTTGATAAAATATTTTCTGAATTAATCTAAGACCTCTTTGATGATATTCTTGCACTGAAGTATGTCTTGAGAAATCTGGACCAAATTGCACTTAGTGAAAATCTATAATGGGGCAGATAAGAATGAATAACAAAATTATGGAAAAAGCTGCATCCCATGATGTGAACAGATGATTTAAACAATTCCTGTATCCTTTAGCATCATCAAAACCAGTTCAGGATTTTTGAGTAATCCTGCAGGCAACATGATAACCTGCTTGGTGCAGATAACGACACTCAAATTTCAACTACATAATCAAAAGAAGTCACAGTTGATGGTGACAGTTGACTGGCTGTAATGAGATTTTAATAGGGAAGTGCAATGCAAACACATGCAATGGATTACATTCAATACTAAATATGTAACAAATATAATTAATGTCACATATGATCTGTAATGTAGTTATCATATAGTGTATGTGTGTTCCTGCTTCACAATCAGTTGATGGAGCGAAGTCCCAGGGCCTTGCCTCGCTCAGCAGTCTACCTCTGCATCATCACCTTTGTCATGGGAGCGAGCATCCACCTGGTGGGAGACTCCATCAACCACCGGCTCATCCTGAGTGGCTATCAGCTGCACCTGTCAGTCAGAGACAACCCCATCATCAAAGATCTCAAACCTGCTTCACTGGTAAAACTTAATCTGAGTGCAGTGCTTGACAGTAAAGAGCGAGGTAGAGTTTTACCCTGTGATGGGTGCTTTTCTCAGTTGTTAGATTTTGTGTTACATTATTGCCTCTTTCATAGGATAATATGGTAAGAAGTAAGAATATACCTATAAGGTTATCAACTTATCTACCTTTATTAATCCTTTGTGGGAAATTTTGGTGTAACAGCAGCAAAAACAACACTGACCCAACTCCCAACAGGATATAATCAACTAAAATTAAGTCATAAAGCATGGCAAGAGCAGCAGAACAGTGAAATTCGTTCAGAACTGGTCCAGCTCCTTACCTCTGCAATCTGCTCAAACAAAGAGAAAAACATATACGTCCTTCTCATTTAATTTAGGCAAGACAGGACAAACATCAGGAGACCTTGATGACAAATATGCACCATCTTCCCCCAGCAAGTAATCACCAGAAAGAAGAAAGAAGTTCATGTGGAAGGTCCCCCCCCTACCTAGTCTGTGTATCCCAAACCATGTATCTAACTGCCCCTAGTCTTCATGCAGATTAGCGGTGGGATTTTTAAACACTTAACCAAGTAGTGTTAGGCCCCGAGCAAGCTGGTTACTCACCTGACAGCTGCGGATGTGTACACGAGATGACTGCTCTGACCGTACGCCACACTAAAATAACAAACCAAAACAAAAAAAGACAAACAAACAAACCAACGAGCCCAAATACATCATGTTGCTATGCCTACGTAGGGTAAACTCCACGAAAACCAAAACTTACCACACCAGAGGACCACACAATCACTGATGATAACTCACACCTGTGCAGCCTGGATTCAGCAAACATGATTACAGGACCAAACTCTCCATGACTGAAACAGCATCCTAAATAAACCAAATCAATTTTCCTTCCCTGAAAACATGCACCTACTCAAACCATTACAGAGCCGCACAAAACACTATTTCAAAAGGGCACCAAACAACAACCCCAAACAAATCAAACCACAAACCAGGCCGCTTGGTCATGACAAAAAGAGAAAGACTCGCACAACCAAGCTAATTTCAACAAATAATTTTAGGAAAATAACATGAGAGGAACCCAAGATAACAAAGAAGTAAGTAATCAGTGAGATCAGCAGTGTAAGTGAGTGCATGGATGAATGTGAGTCTTGGTGCAATGTGGTATAGTGAGACCCAAACAACACAGGGCAGAGGGGTTTCCAATGTTTCTGATGACACTGCCACCTCCAATACCTGCTAAGACAATGAGACAGCAGTAACAGGCAGACAGGGAGGAGGGGGTCTTCAGTCTGATGGTGGGATTGTCCATGATGACTGACAGCTTAGTTAGGATTCCCCTCCTGGGCGTTTGATGCCATTGATTTTATTGTTAACTGAATTATTGTGTTGAAACAGTAGGTGGCACTGTTGTATAAAGCACAGAGTACTACATTGCTTGCTTACAATACAACTAAAGCATTATCAGACATTTAGTATGTGTTCACATTTCAGAGTTTGTCATCACAAATCAAAAATAATGACTCTTTTCATATTTCCCTCACAGATTGACTCCTTTGAACTGCTGTACTATTATGATGAACAACTTGGCCATCTAATGTGGTACGTGATGAATGTGATAAATAGCTGTGATGTGTATCGTGTTGGAACATTGGAATAGAATGAGAATATGAGTGTATATGTATTATTTATATGTATATATATTAATTTGATATATCAGTAATGTGAGGCTTGAGAAATAATTCATATTGATTTTGATTTAATAATGACTTATAATGATGTTTGTCCTTAGTTATAAGTTTTAAAAAAGGGTGTCAGTTCAGTAAATAAACGCCACCTTTATAATTAAAAGGCATTTATACTTTCTGGAAGTGAAAGTTGTAGACAGAACCACAACGTTTTAGACTGTAGTGACTCTCTGCTCTTTTCAGTGGACAAACGCATCTCTAACAGTCCTAATGTTCCCACCAGGTATATTCCTTTCTTCATCATTCTCTTCCTCTACTTCACGGGTTGCTTCACCCAGGACGCACAGCAGAATAAGATTCCTGTGTCTGGGTGGCTGTTGCTGGGACCCAGCGCCCTCTACTATTGGTTTGTCATCTTTTCATTTCTTTGAAAGATTGCTGTGACCCAATGTCAGCAACAGAACAAAGCAACAAGACTGAAGTGTTTTTAAAGGAATGTCAGGAGTTTTTTTTAATTTTTTAAGCCACTAGTAGCAAGGTGTATCATTATTATACAGTAGTCTCCATCGTCCCTGCACATGTAAATGAAAATTACACAACACATAACAAATGAATAGAGGGGGAAAAAAAGGAAATTTAAACAGAGTGATAAGACACCAAATAGGAGATTGTTTGCACAAATAAGAGTCAATTAAGCCTTTATCAAATATGTTAAAAAAATTGTATGCAGTTTAACTTAACAATGTCAGGAAAGAGTACAGACGACTAATCCTGTCAACATCAAATATATTCGTTGAGAATACAAATTGTTTTAATTAACACACAAAATATGTGAAATGCTGTCTGATTAATAGCATCAAACCTGAATCGTACCGAGCGGCTGCCAGTCCAAGCCTCATGGTGCTCTGTTTTCTGTGATCAGGGGTAGAGCTAATCAGAATTCATGATTTTGCATTCATCAGTGTGATGATTTTATGCTGTTTGATCCATCATCAAACATTGTGAAATGACCTGGATGGGAGGAAGGTTGGAAGACAATTTTGAGGCAGAGGCACATGGATGCAGCCACACTGACAAATAAGAAATCACTAAAAGTACTTGCCAAGAAATTCTCGTGCTTCCTTCGATGGTTTTAGATCGTCTGGCTCTCCAAATTTGTCACGTTGTGGTGAGTCTCTATATCTTCCTCTACAAAGCTAAATGCCATCTGATGGCATTTTTGAAGGAAGCAAAGTGAGTCTAGGTGCTCACAACTTAATAGAAAGAAATACAGTCAACACTTCTAAAACTGATGCTCTACGTCAGCAGCAGTGTGTTGTTATTGCCTAAATTATCATAATAAAAGCAGTAAACATGGAGCAGGCTTTCCACAGCAGCTCTCATACGAGTCTTGTCAAAGCCTTTGATACGCATAAACCCTCTCAGCGCTAAATTATGGCTTTGTGCTGTTGCTTTCCCGCTGTACCTGTAGTTTGTTTTTCTCTGATGAAATTCAAGAATATCCCAGTCTCTTTGGTTCAGACACACACACACACACACACACACACACACACACCACACACTGTACATGAAAAACTAGATGTCATGTGGTGTGTAACCCAGTGGTGGGTGGTCAGGGCCAGCAAGGCCTTCTCTGCTGGCCTAAACACTATCAGAAGCACTGACCTACATTTACAACCTAAATTCTAATATTTGTTCCATGAAATTGTATTAATTTATTCCCAACAGTCTATTTTTCTCTTCATTTCATAGTGTTTCTCTCGGCTGCACTGCTTCCAGTACGTGTATGTGGA
>OMNV01007571.1:0-14558 GCA_900303265.1 Brotula barbata
GAGAACAATCAGCAGATATACACAAGGTCATCAAGAGGGAAGCAAACACAGAAACTGTAAACTGATTATATGAGAGTCTGGATAACACAGAAGGAATGACGAGCTGTCCTGTTTTTCTTAGTTTGACAAACTTGCTTGAGATGGAAAAATGCTGTGTAAAGTGCTCAGTTCAGTAATGCCTCAGGGATGTCAACACAAGGAAGGTAAGTGTGGATTTCTTCACCAGCAACGTCAAATCTCAAGCTGAGTTTAATTGTTTTGTTGATGAAAGAATCGTCCTTTGGTTTTATTCATCCCATGTTAATAAAATCCTAAAGCAGACTAAGAGCACTGAACAGGTGTTGTCATACCAAAAGAGCTGCCTTGTTCTTCAACATAGATGGGTCTGCACATGCATTTTGAAGATCCAGTGGCACCGTCAGCGCAGAACTCATGAGAGGCGCAGGGACTTGTGCCACAGGAAGTCCGCGTCATACCAGCTGCACAGAAAACACAAGAAACCCTTTACTGGGTTACAAACACTTTCAGCAGCACATCCTACGCCCATCTTAACGTAAATACAAATCTATAAGATTTAAACAACAATCTCAAAACGAGTCAATAATTCTGACGGGACAGTGAGATTATTAAACCTGTTTTCATCACAAATGAATTTCAGATTCAATCGGAATTACAGAATAAGGATTGAGCACCACGTGTTGCTTATTTTTAATGTGAGAAATTTACACAAACTAACGTGAGTTGTCACATTAGGCATATATTACATAGAGACAAACATGGATAAATCTCAGAGTTTCACTTTACCTCCTTTGTTTGTTGTTACCAGACTAAACATTATGTGAGAAATATTCATATTATTAAAATAAAATGACATGTACTTGTATAACTTTGAAGTTGACACAATAAATAACACGTGGCCTTACCGCAGCCAGTCGCCGTCTTCCAGTCCGTGGTCAGGGCACAGGCGGTAGCGTAGGTATCCAGAAACCGGCAGGTGCTGTATCCGTCAGTCTCTGGGTATTTACACATCATATCTTTACAGGCAGCCACAAAGGGTGCAGCATCCATGTCACAACTACCGAAAGCTGTCCCTTTCATCTGATCACAGCTGTTTCAGTGATGGGAAGGGAGTCGTGGGAGAACAGATGGTGAAACACATATTCATATAATATAAAATATAAACATGAACAAATGTGTCTGTTCTTACCGTTCTCCTATAGTTTTGCAGTTGATCGAATGGTCAACGTCCTGCTCGTACGTCTTTTTACAGCTAGAGGGAAACAAACACCAAGGACAACAACAAGAAGGTAAACGCAAACAAAAATTCAATGTGACTGCTGTGGGGGACGGGTCAGCATTAAAACACGTAGCTAATATGATGCTGCTCAATCTAATGGTGGATGTCAAGGGTGCCATCGGTATCTGTTTTCATCAGTGGCGTGAGTAAAAACAGATCTGATGGAGCTCTGACAGTGTGTAGTGTTCAGTGTGTGTTGAAGGTGAGCCTGTACCCGTCTTTGCTGGCCGAATCCTTGTTCGTATCCCAAGCCTTGGGATCAACACACAAACCGGTCAAGGGGTCAAAGTTTCCTGTCAATTCAGTTTGAAAAGAGAAGAGAGTCAAGGACTTTTCTATCTGTATGCTAAGAATCTGAACCATCAATGCTGTCTTCATCTGTGTTCATGCTGGACATTTCTTGGGACATTCATGCATGTTTACACCCCCATCCAGCTCTACATCATCAGACCAGTAAATCCTCCACAGTTGGTTCTGGACTGGTGAGGACCATGTTCACGCCTGACTGACACCGCCAACTTAAACCTTGTAAACTTTGCTGACAACTAATCCATCTTCTTTTTATTTTCAATTCTAGTGAAAAGCTGAAAGGTCCCAAAGATACCAAATTTATCAGGATTTATTCTGGGGAAATCTGTAACAGAATCCAATTCAAACTTAGGTCTATTGGTCAAGGATGGACACAGAAGGAATTTGTCTCCCGTTTTCAGTGTCGTTTTGTGCTTTTTTTACATTTATCCACACCATATAAATACAAAGGATGAGACAGGACAGACAGATATACATATTTAAAAATGTATACATTATTTACAGTGGTATAAGGTGTTAACAGTGGTACTACACATAGTAATGTAAGCAGGAAGAGGAAAATGTTTATATATTAAATATTATACAAGGAAAATTTTAAATGTCATATCTTAGAAAAATAAGGGTTATTGCAAAGGCTATTTTTTGGATTTTGTTGAATCATAAAAATTATGAAGATGAAGAAGAGATTGCTTAGTGATGTGAAAAGGCCCATTTAGATGATTCAATGTTCTTTGTGTTGTGCTGAAGTATTTGCCTTAAAGTGGATTAATTAGTTCACTTAGCAGTGTGTAAGGGGTCAAACCACATTGGTCTGAAGAGGACAAACCTAGTATGGTGATCTGAGCTGTGTAGCCATCAAAGAGGACAGTTATAGCTTTCTTAGTGGAAATCTCATAACTGGCCTCAGTTCCGGATCCTTCCTTTACAAATTTCAGTTTATCAAATGTTAGCTCAGTGGAGGTCACATCCTTTTTTGCATCCGGCGTCTGTACAACAGCACAGGAAAGAAAAAGTCACACAAACATACACAGAGGAAAAAGTCCTGTGAATAAAAGTGAGGTGAGCGTTGGTGTGGACGACCACCAACAGAGTGTGTGAGCAGCAGCGACGTGTGAGAGAGCCCAGAGTGAAACCGTGCCTCGGTGAGTTGTGTTCTGCTGAAATGAAGGCACTGGGCTGTGTTACCCAAACCCAGATGTGATAAATGATCGACTAACCTGCTGCAGTCTGAAACAGACTTTACTTTCAATTGGCACCGTTGTTAGCATGCTAGTTAATGCGGTTATTGTAAAATAAATCTGGCATTCTTTCGCCCTTTTTATCTTCAATTGTGTGGACTTCCTGTCGCAGGGGAAGGATCGTGGAAGGATTTTATCGTGACAAGCCATCAGGAAGCATTAAATCGGAATCGCCTTGCATGGACTTTGTCGTGATCTTGTGGCGGCAGGTATCTTACCGTAAGCTTCAGCTCTTGTCCCACAGTATACTTCTTTTGTTTTGCTTCGATTACGATAGTATCCAACAGGCTCACATCTTTACGCCGTCGGTCTCCAAAGTTGGCCGTCAACTTGAAGTCTGTGGTTGACAGCAGATTGTAGCTACACCGATCAGGGGCATGGCTGACATCGTTCGAAGCAATGATGGAGGATCCAATCACAGTGCACTTCTTTAGTGGTAAACACCTAGCGGAGGCAGACAGAAGTATTTATTGTTCTAGGAACATTCTGCAGTCTGAGTTGTTTATTGTGTTTTTATTCTGATTTTCACATCTTATAAGATAAATGGACTGCATTCATATGGCACTTTTCTAGTCTTGAGACCACTCAAAGCGCTTTACAATGTTTGCCTCTCATCCACCCATTCATACACACATTCACACACCGACAGCCGAGGTAACCATACAATCCCACTTGCTTGTCAGGAGCAATTTGGGGTTAGGGTCTTGCTCAGGGACCTTCGACATGGACGGGCAGGGATCGAACCAGCAACCCTTCGATCACCAGGCGACCACCTTACCACCTAAGCCACGACGCCCCCATAACATAACATAACATAACAATCAGGTTGACACAGATAATGAGAGTATTTCAGACTGACATATTTACTCCTGCACACAGTGAACAGGTTAAAATATCAACCTGTTTTTAATGCAGTGTGTGGAGGTAGAAAAAACATTTTCATATTTGTTGTACAGCCTCTATGTTATGATCAGATTCATTTCAAGTATTGATATCAGACTAGAAATAACCTCTGTGAATACCGATTAAAAAACAGAAAACATACTTACTCTGAACTCACGCAAACATTATCTTTATTACAGAGTTCTTCACCTTTGACACCATTTTCACAGGTCTGTTTGGAGCAGTCAGTAGGATTTGTGACAGAAGAACCAGCTTTTATAAAACTGCCACCTTTGCCTGAAAGAAAGAACGTTTAACATGTTTCATACTATATGAAAGAAAACATTCAAACATTTGGTCTGTTCTTGACCCCTGAAATCCTCCGGTGCGGTCCAAAAAATCACCATGACTTTTCAAAAAGTTTCAAAAAGACTGCACAAGACGGCCGCACCAGACTCTAAAAATGTTTGCATCAACTTCTTCACAGCTGCCATGGAAGTTTTTTGTTGTTTCCATCCATCCAGTCCAGGAGTGGGCAATTATTTTTCATGGGGGGGCCACATGAGAAGCCCAGATCGTGGCAGGGGCCCAAACAAATTTTGTCATGCCGTAACTCTAATGAAGCACTAGATTCAATTATAGAAAATATACTGTACATTTACTCTTATTCTTCAGCGTTGATTATATTGAAAATTGGCCAAAACAGCATCTAATTAAGAAGATTAAATTATGCAGGAGTCTTTGAAAATACTATACAGGTAATCCAAACGAGCTCAACGTCTCCTGATCCACACACAAACACACGCAGATATTACTGTTTTCAAATGAGAACATCAGTGTTTTTCTGTTTCTTTTAATAATTCACTGTGGATTGTCAGTGCCAAATTTGGACATATATCTGTATCTCTCTGCGTGTTTGGACTCTACTTGCTCACATTGGAGTCTATTAATACAGCCACATTTTTGTTGCAAACTAAGCCAATGAAGTAAATACGTAGCATTCCATGACTTATTAAACACATTCGGCATCAACCTTACACTTTTTAGCGCTGATCTGTAACAGCTCACTCCAGTTTGTACCTCCATCAACTTCTGTTTCACAATCTAAATGACAGTCCGCATTTCAACAACCAAATGACACTCAGACTTGAAATCGCTCACAGCAAACAACGGTGACAGGAAGAATCAAACTCACGACATACGTTCCAAAATAAGAAGCCAATTTAGGTCATTTCATTAAATTGGTTTTAGCATCATAAGTAAAATGGTCTGGTTGGTCTTCGGCCGAACAGAACATCACGTGGGCCAGATCCAATGCCCAAATCTGATCGAGACAGACAAAGTGTCTTCATCAGACAACACAGCCCCGGGGCTTAACACGTGTTTGTTTCCTGTTCTCACAGGAAGCCATTTAGCTTTACAAAATGCAAACCCTAATGTCTTTTCTGTCCAGTTTGAGAAAAACTGAACAAACCAACCTGCGCATACGGTTAAATCCACATTAGTTGGATCGGGCCCAAGAACTGTTCCCTTATAAAGTTCCTGGGTGCCAGCCTTTACTTCCAACTCCTAAAAAGGAACAACAAGGGGTCAGTTATTGTCATAAATAGAATAGAATACAATAGAATATCTTTATTGTCATTGTACAATGTACAACGAAATTAAAAGTGCGATCCATGACGGTATTCATTCATTCAACATACAAAAAGAACAAACAACAACCACATAATAAATAAAATAAAAAGTAAACAGTAAAAGCACACAGACACATTCACAATCTATCTATCTCTCAGCAGCATTGAGTGCATTTACTACAGTGGGGTACAAGCTGTTTTTCAGCCTATTTGTCCCAGCTTTCATGCTCCTATACCGTCTGCCTGATGGCAGCAGCTCAAACAGGCCGTGACCAGGATGGAAAGTGTCTCTGATAATGTTCTGAGCCCTTTTGAGGCAGCGGGAACTGTGTAGTGCCTCCAGTGCGGGGAGGGTGCAGCCGATGATTTTTTTGGGCTGAGTTGGTGACCCTCTGGAGGGCCTTCTTCTGGGCCACTGTGCTGCTGCCGTACCAAACACAAATACAGTAAGATAGTATGCTCTCAGTGGAGCAGCGATAGAAGGACACCAACAGTCTCTGAGCGATGTTATTTTTCCTGAGCACTCTCAGGAAGTAAAGCCTCTGCTGGGCCTTTTTCAGCAGCCCTGTGGTGTTCACGCCCCAGGTCAGGCCCTCCTCTATATGAACTCCCAGGAAGCGGAAGTCTGCCACCCTCTCCACCCAGTCTCCATTTATGATTAGGACACGAAGACAAACAGAAAACATAATGGAATTTAAAAGAGCCGTCAGCTTCTCAAACGAAACGAAAGGCTGCTTCCATGTTTTTTTGGGGGTTTTTTTGTCGTAGCACAGATTGAAGTCGTACTCATCAAACACAGGCAGTGGAGAAGAAAGGAATGAAGAATATCTGGCTCCAGACACACATATGGGAGCCCAAATAAAGCAAAAGACCTGCAAGCAAGTTATGTTTGTCTTCCTGCTTCTCTCCTGAATGACTTCCTGTTGTACCATGTTTTTTTAACATGCTAAGCAACATCCATAAGCTGTGTTGGTGGTATCCTAAAATAGAATCCACCTGTCTGTCATTCTGTCTGTGTGTATCAGATGAACTGGATGATATTTGCTCCTCGTTCTCCCGTGTTTCTCTTGTCTTGGCAAAATGTGCGCACAGACAAACAGTGGCAGGCTCGTTTCACACACACACGTTGAGTTGTTCAGCACAGTCACCGGCTCATCAACATCAATTGAATTCATCCTCTGTGGATGATTCATGTCCGAAGCATCAACACGCACGCACACACACCAAAACACTTACTTGTGGTCTCCCAGTTATCGGTAGCACCACCACACCCAGCTGCTTGTTGACGGGGTATAAAGTTAGCTTAAGCTGTCAGGGTGGAGAAACATTTAGAAAAGGCTTGGATCAAACAAACATACTGATATGTCACACATGCTGATAATTCTCTACCAAACTATGGAAACAAAAAGAGACATCAACACAAACATGAAGCTGGATAATACTCACATTGAAATTGTTATAGTTCATGGAAATCTCCACGCTGCAAGATGCGAGCGCCTTAAATGATGGAAAACTCTTTTGGATAGCCTCCAGTGAAAGACCTGGTTTGACTTTTATTTGGACATCGGACTTTGCGACAAATCCAGGAAATCCAATAGTTATTGGACCCACATTAACCACAGCTCCACTCACAGACGTAACCTGTGAAAATCAGAATACGATCAGAACGCTACACAATCAAACTGTCTGTCTGTCAGCCTGTCTGTCTGTCTATTGTTCTTACTCACAGTGATGGATGTGATAGACTGTCCTGCGGCTGGCAGGGGACAATTTTGGATTGCTTCCGTAACATCCGCAACAACTCTTGCTGAAAAAATACACGCAAGAAAACATTACACACTGTCGCACAACGACAAATGAAGCAAACAGCAAGCATGACAATAAACAAAGACAAACAAGAATAAAAATAGGACACGCCCAGAGGGACACACGCAGAAGAGCACACACAGACGGACACCCAGGACACACACCCTTGTGTCCGTGCTGTCTGAAGAAGATGCTGTTGAAATGGTTCCTTACCTTGCTGCAAGCTGATGGCTGCCAGGCACAGAGTCAACAGCAGCATGCTGGCTGGAGAGACACACAGTTGGATGGGTACCAGACAAACCAGGGATCAGATCATAAAATGTTATTGTCTCTGTGAGGGCACTGTGTTGCTTTACATAACACTAAACATGGGGCATGCAACCTTTCAGAAATTTCCTTATTTGGGACCAACTTCAATTACTGCAATGGGTGAATTGTTAACAGTGCCTCCTGGAGACGAGAGTTTGTAATTACATGATACTCTACAAAGTACAAAGTCATCAGCAGAAAAATGAATGAATAAATAAATAAATAAAACCCTCGTGGATCACAGACATGAAATGGAGGCATAAAATAATAAATGAATAAAAAGTAAACTCAATGATTATTAGCATGCATTATGTTGTATATCACACAAGGTAACAGAATAAGTATATTTGGGTTTTGTGTTGTTTAGAAGTTGACTATCGTTTCCAATATGGATGAATATAGGATAATATATTATTCTGTTCCTGCTCCCTATAACCTCCCTATAAGGATCATCTCCAGGTACTCCAGAGGCTCGGTAATCTGCAATTTTCTGTAAAATTAAAAGTTCTCTTGAAGGCAGTGACATGTGGCCATGGATGGATGGAGTTCCTGAAGTGACTACGTCCTGCTACCAGCGGGTTGAATTTTCGATCGATATGTTGCTTTGGCAACAAATGGCTTTGTCCTTCCAGTAACAGACACATCCAGGATCATGACAAACCATCAACAATTAAATCCAGATAATTCATGAATCTAAGGAAGAGTATTCTATTCACCAAAGAAAAAAACGGGTATGGTAAATTTATGGTAATGTCATAATTACAAGATAATTGATCTCGTAATTTCAAAACTGTTGATTATATAACTGAGATGTTTGCATGAAAACATTGCCGATGCCTTTTTCTCACGCTCACAATAAATTGATAATGTGATTATAGACCATAAAGACCATAAATAAACGCATTTTATCACGTTAACACCTTTATGTTCATGTCTCAGTAAATATGCTTCAAATGTGATCAGTAGGCGTCACGGTGGTGTGGTGGTTAGTACTGTTGCCTCACGGTAAGAAGGTTCTGGGTTCGATTCCCGGGATCGACTTCCGCACCTTTCTGTGTGGAGTTTGCATGTTCTCCCCGTGCCTGCCTGGGTTTCCTCCGGGTGTGTTTGCATGTGCATGTGTTGTTGGCTGCCCACTGCTCCTCATTGAAGATGTGTTGAAGTGGAGAGAATTAATTTCCCCGAGGGGATCAATAAAGTACCCTCCTTCTTAATCACACAAATAAACATATTTTAGAACACATGTAGTGTAGTCCTGTGTTGTCCTGTTCCTTAATTTTACCGGCTATTATCTGCCATTCACAGTGCTCGTTGGATATATTCCAATTGATGAAATCCCAATATTCGTCGGTCGGCAGAGGGGCAGTTATGTCCTTTCCATCTACGCTGCTCAATTACGCACACCTCCGATCGGGGTATTTTGCATCTTTTGCTGTCTCTCCATAAAGGTAGACACCTCCACTTGATGCGTGACGCACATCTCCTTATATGGCGATCACTCCCTTACCTGGAGGGTGACATGGACGAACATGTACTGTAGGAATTGAATTGAATTGAATTAAATTGAATTAAGATATAACCAATGTTATTTTCTGTTTTCAGTGTGAAATTTCACATTGCAGACTGTGCATGCTTTTCACAATATTCTGCAAACCCGTGTAGTATTTTCCTATCTCACTGGTGTGAAATAGCTGTTACTTGTCAAGAGAATTGCATTTTCGTAACTATTTGTCTAGATATTAGACTATATAAAGATTGTGATTGTGCTTTCATGCCCAATCGTCGCCATTGTCTTCAGGTGTCTTCGCAATTTTGACATGCTAATCCCATCTTCATGACTGCGTGACCTCATATCTCCTAATGTCTCAGGCCAAAGAACAAATGAAAGCAAATTAAATCTGTGTGTGTGTGACTGTGGTGCGTTCTGATGAATGGCGTTACGAGAAGAATTTTCTTGTAATTATGAGATCATGTCCCTAATTTCTTTTTCTTTGGTAAATGCAATGTGCTTCTGTGTGAATCCACATGAAGAAGAGAAAGAAGGGTACTTTATTGATCCCCTTAGGGAAATTAACTCTCTGCACTTTAACACATCCTCAATGAGGAGAAGTGGGCAGCCAACACATGCAAATACACACACAACAGCACCCGGCCACCAGCTCCAGATCTTCCTCATAGTGCCTTGGTCAGGAACAATGGCTAGAGAGATTAACCTAACGTAGGTGTTTTTGTGGGTGGGGGAAACTGGAGCACCTGTAGGAAACGCCACACAGAAGAGGAGAGGTCGGGATTCGAACCCCGGACCTTCTTGCTTTTTACGCAACAGCGCTAACCACCACGCCTCTGTGCCGAAGAAAAAGACAGAACACCCAGGCAGCCTTCGTACTTCAGCTCATGTTGTTCACGTGTATAAGGACCAATAAATGTATAAAAATGTCCTCTCAAAAAGGTTTTGTTCTTTTTTATTTTACAGTCTGTACTGCAAAAATCAATTTCACTTCCTACAAACACACACACATTATATGTATTAATATAACTGAATAAAAGATCAATTGAATACTGTTATAATCACCTTCTTGCTTCAATAGAGTTTGAAAAGTAACATTAAATACCATAATGTACCAGATCTTGTACACAAACCATTACTGAGTAATATTAATCAATTTAATTCACAATGATTATTTGATAATAGACTGGTCGTCAACATCCTACAACAAAGCACTCTGTATAAAATACACAAGATCCTTTCAACTTCCAACTGATATAAATGGTGAATGAAAATTAGATGACAAACTGGAGAAGTATCAACCGAGAAGACTTACACCAACCTAGATAAGTTGTTACAGTTAGGTTACAGTTCTTAAACTGAAGTCCTTCCAATGTGGCTTAGCTGCCAAAATGTGGAAACTGCTGAAGAATGAATGGTGCATAAAACAGAAGATTCAAACTAACAAGTGTATGTTAGAATGTTACATAATAGTCTATCATAAAAAGAAGAGAGTGCAGACTTTCTCACCTTCTGCAGCTTAGGGTTGTTGATGGAGAAAATTTCTCTGGGACAGATTGTACCTGTTCGTTGCTTTGTGTGGCCAGCACTGAAGTGTCTTCACTGTTCTCTGTCCCTTATATGCTTTCTTGGTTTGTGCTGACAGACTGGTTCTGTCACAGTGTCTTCACTATGTATTGAATGTATGTATTGAATACGTCATCAGCTAAGAATTCAAATCTTAGCTTGTCTTCCCACGCATGTGTGCTTTGCGATTCTCCACTCACTGAGCCGAGAGAGGTGATCAACATGTGGCCTTCTGACCATAACAGAGCCACAAACACTTGGTAAGCTCTTTCCAAAGAACTTAAAGTGACTTTAGTTAGAGGCCTTCATCCAAATTATGTGGTCGACTGATGACAGAGTGAAGTGAACAGTTGTGATCAGGTGTGTAATATTTACTGCAATAAACTTCCAGCGGAAGCCAGGGCTCTGTGAGCCAGACAAGGTGAGAGAGGTATTTTTTTTATTCATGAAGCTTGTAATGTAAATGTGCCATGCTAAATCTCCACCATGATCATTTCAGGAAGACATAATCACTGTGGGGGTGATTAGCGCACCAAAATCCCATTATCATGGCCACCGTGTGGGTGGCAGCCAATCAGAATGAACATGTTAATATGGTGATCCATTGTGACAAGTTCAATATCAGACACACACACATGGCCCTGTCTGTCTGTCTGGACCTGATCTCACTGCATCACATGACAAATAGGTTAGATCTTGATTATGAAATTGGTAGCAGCTGTCCCTCTTCCACCAACAGTCAGTCCTAGACACACCCTCAGACTAATCTTAACAATGCATATCATCACATGTATATTTAAACTCTATTTGGATGGAAATATGGGCTGAAAATGGACACTGGAGTTTGAAATTTTAAGAGAGGTAGAAATGCGGCTCCAATAAAACACAAAAAAAGAACAGCTTGACTACTAAAAGACAAGAGACAAACTGTAAAGTAAAAAGTGTGGAGACACCACTGAGAGTCCCAGCTTACTGGAGGAGGAAGGAAGGAAAATTTTAAAATAATGAGTTTGTGCACACTGGGAGAGGAGGAAAGTCACAGATTTATCACGTCAACCCCCTTAAAGCAGAGAGTGATGCCACGTCTGTTTCTGTCGTGTCACAGGAGTCTGCGAAAGAGTAGCTGGGTCCTTAGGTTCCACTACACCTAATTATTATTATGCACGACACAAACTTACGCACCAGCCAATATTCACAAGAACCCACCGACACCTCGCTAAAAACAAAACAAAACAGCCACGCAGCTCTGCATTAACACTTAGTGACATAAAGTCATTCACAACTTTCTACGTTCCCATTCATTAAACCCATTCAATGACAATTCATAAGTATATCAATTGTGTCAGCTCATTCAGAACGTTCTACAAGACTTTTCAAAAACCAATTCAATACCTTACACATCATAACCGACAGGACGAACCCCCACTTTGTCTCATGGCCATGACAAATGATGGGAGAGATGGGGTTGGCAACAAAAAAAATGCATGATTTATTACTGAAACACATCAACAGATATTTAACATCATGGTTATCAGTATAGTTAGTGTGTTAGCCAATGGATTGTTGTGGACAGGCTGGATAATTAGTGTTGAGTGGAAAGTGCTGTATGGTGCTAAAACCTAAATGAACATAGCCCAGGCCAACTAAACTAAACACACGGTGCACGCATGAAAGGGGGCGGGGGGGGGGCAGCCAGGGCAGAGTGAGACAGCCAGCTTTTGAGCACTGTAGGGAGCCTGGCCAAGTGCTCCCAATCACACGAATAACCTCTGTCTCTTAGTAATCCTGCAAGACGACACAGAAACAGACAAGGAAAAGGGACACACACACATATTCAGCAGATCCTGTTATAGAGCAGGAGGACCTTTACTGTTGGAAACTGTCACCCAAGGAGCAGAAGTACAGCATGGTGAAGAGGTAGTGCCTGGCCACCCAGAGGGCAGTCTGGGCCCTCCGCTATTATCTCCTCGGTTGACAATTCACCCTCTGTTTGGGCCCTGTCTCAGTCAGGCAGTGGGGCTACATGACGTGAGCCTGGTTAAGCATCCAATTTGATAATCAAGATCTAACCTATTTATTTTGTGCTGCAGGGATACGGGGGCCTTACCACCAGCAAACACACAGACCAACAGACAGAGAGAGAGACAGACAAACGGACAACAACAGGAATGCTCGGAACCACATGAGGCCATACAAGTTAAATTGGTAGAAAGCTGTCGGGAGAGTGTGTCCAACGTTTTAAGATCAGACTGCAGAGATAACCTCTCCTGGATCAACAGATAGATCCATAGATAGAGCACACCCATCTCTTGGGTCTCACACACACACACACACACACACACACACAGAGACAGACAAGTACTGGTCCCGAACTGATGTAATGCATCATGGGAAATGTATTGTAACAGTGCAAGGGGTGTAAGGAATCTTTGGCTGATAGTTTTTGGCTAAATCGTTAGGATATTGATTTCAATAAATTGAATCGTATCATATCGTTCTAAATGAACCAATATTGTACTGGGTGGGATGTGTATTGTATCGCTGTTAAAATGTATCATTACACCCCCACTAACCAATAAAAATGTGTTTGTTAAAATGTGTTAGAATAAGAATAAATCTTCCAATAACATCTAAAATCAATTCTGTAAAGAATATCAAATAATTTTTACAATGCATTGCAACATTTCTCTCTCTTATTTTATGTCTACTCCTATGTCCTTGTGTCACAATTGTTTTATGTGCGAGTTAAAAGACAAATCCTGATCGAAGATGACTCCCAGATTTCTCACAGTGGTGCTGGAGGCTAAAGTAATGCCATCCAGAGTAGCTATATCATTAGATTATGATCTAACCAACAGTGCCAACAGGTCGGTGGATGACGCTTCATTATATCCTCCAGCATCTGAATAACTCTGGGACCTGTGCGAGGATCGTGTTTGTGGACTTAAGTTCAGCTTTCAAAATCATCATCCCTGATATGCTCCACACCAAACTTGCTGGATTTCACATGCCTATCTCCACCTGCCAGTGGATTACCTGCTTCCTGACTGTCAAGAAGCAGCAGGTGAGGTGGGGGAAACTCATGTCCAACACATCGTCCATCAGCACTGGTGCCACCCAATGATGTGTGCTCTCCCCAATGCTCTTCTCCCTGTACACCAATGACTGCAACCTCAGCGGACCCTACTCTGAAACTCCTCACGTTTGCAGATGATGGCTGTCAATGGTTGTATCATTGATGGTGATGACTCTACATGTAGACAGGAGGTTGACGAGCTGGTTGATCAGCACTGTAGCCATTACCTTACAATTTCCCAGGCCTTGAGGTGGGAACTGTACATCGCTTCCTTAATAAAGATGTCCAAGCAGAGGATTTCTTTGTCTTCCGAGGAAACATAACCTGCCAAATCTGACCAGCGATGACATGTATAGTCGCATGTCATCATTCCACCGCTGGCTGTCGAGGTGGTGTCCATCAAATGACGTGGGCTTCATAGATAATTGGAAGACTTTTTGGGGAAAACCTGGTCTGATTAGGAGAGATGGCATACATCCCACTTTGGATGGTGCAGCTCTCATTTCTAGAAACATGGCTAAGTTTATTATACCAAACACGTGACAACTCAGAGTTGAGACCAGGAGACAGAGTTGCAGTCCTACACGCTTCTCTGTGCTTCCATTAGAGCAGTAACCACCCAAAGTCCCATAGAGACTGTGTCTGCCCCCCAGCCTCATAAATCAATGAACCATAAAGTAAGCAGGCAAAAAGTTAGAAATAAAAACTTAATAAAAATTAACAACACGGCTACAGTAATTCAACAAAATAGAAGAATTAAGTGTGGACTTCTAAACATTAGATCTCTGTCATCCAAAGCTGTGTTAATAAATGATCTTATATCAGACGATCATATTGATCTATTTTGTCTTACTGAAACCTGGTTGAGTCATGAAGACTATGTTAGCCTGAATGAATCCACTCCTCCGAGTCATATTAATACTCACATTCCTCG
>OMNV01007572.1:0-32557 GCA_900303265.1 Brotula barbata
AGACGGCAGATGATCTGTTTGCAGAGCGACCGTCTCTGCATCTGGAGATGTCAAAACAGAGATGAGGCATAGCAGAACCAGCAGCACAATCCTGTCCATGATGAAAGGAAGAGTCTGATACAGATGGGATGGCCACAGCTTTTTATACTCATTGGCACCATCCAGTGTGAAGAAAAAGGATCAACAACAGGATGCACACACACACACACACAAACTGCGTAGTATTGGGATTCTAGCTCTGCAGTAATCTGAGTGTTGATGTCATAATTCGTACTTCACAAGTGTTTTTGGCGATGCTACGAAACTGTTGACTCATTGACTTCTATTTATTTTTAATGATTATTTTTGCCACCAGAGTGGAATATTCAGCAACAGGACCGTTGGGGTTTGTAAAAGGCTACTATATCTTTTATTTCCAGTAGAAACCAGTTTGATTACATTTCATTGTTAACTAATACATCTCATAGGGATGGAACCTTGGCACACAACAAGACAGTTTTTAAAAAAGGTACCAGTCGATGGGATGTTTTCACATTCCAAACCCTTTGGCACTTTGTGGAGGGAGTCACTTTGCTCCAGCGAATTTGAGGAAGGCCAAGTGAAGTCTGGTCTGGTGTCAACTTGTGTGTCTTTAACATACTATTTTGGAAAATAATGCTAATATGATTGATGATTTCTAGCTAAATTTTAGTCTAGTTTAGCTGTGTTTAGGGTTATAGTTAAACGATGGTTGAACTGCATGTCAGAAATGTCCGTTTGAGACGCGTCTGAAAAAGTAACGTGTGCTACGGCGCCCTCGTGTGGCGATAAAGAGAAGTACAGACAGCGGAGTCGAAAACCGCAGCGGTAAATTAATTGCATTTGCCTGTTGTTTTACCTGCTGTTAAACTTTTTATGCGTGTTTTCAGTCTTGACTTCTGTGTTGAATATAACTTTTTTTTTCTCTGCCTTATCCGTTTAACAACTCATGGTCACGAACTTCTAAATTGGTTTTAATTTAAAATATTTCTATATTTGTCTCGCGTCGACCAACAGAACCTCCCAGCGTCTCCAATCCGAACTCAAATATGAATATATTTTTCGTTACGTGTTGTGTTTAAGGTTATATAGTTAATGGACGATCGAAATGCAGATCAGAAACGTCCGTCTTAGACGCTTCTGAAAAACTAACGTGTGCCCTCGTGTGGCGGCAGATGGAAGTGCAGGCAGAGTGCAGACCGACGGCACAGGCAGCGCCAGACGAACGCGAGTAAGGTTTCAGTTGAATTTCACAGTCAAAAGTATTTGCTCACAGATAATAGTTTTATAAATTGATTGCAGTTATCTACTGTTATTCAAACATTTCTACATTTGTCTCGCGTTGACCTGCAGAACCTTCCAGCGTCTTCAGAGTTTCTATATCCTCCAGTCCGAAATCAAAGGGAGACACTGAGCGAGAGGATCCGGGGGACTCAACCATCGCACACACATCGGTGAGTTTTCTCTAAATGTAACACAAGAAATTACAACTGGCTACACTCACTGATAATGTCGAGTGCTATTTTAAACAGTGACAGTGAACCAATCTTTAAAAATACTGGATTTAATTTGAAATTCTAGTGAAAAGTTTAAGTGTCAAAATATATCAGGATGCATTCAGGGGAAATCTAAACACAATGATGCAGAATTTTAAGAATAAGTCAAATTCAATTTGTTTCCATGTACGGTTACTGTAGAAATAAGAACTGAACATACCTGCAGATATTTTGTACATTTTCAATGTTTTCTGTCTCATAGTTACTAATTAAAAAAGGCTCATTAAATGTTTAAGTCCTTTAAATAAACCTGAACAGTCTGGTTTAAGGTGGACTCAGTTGCTCAATTAATTTAACCGTGCTTAAGGGATTAAATAAAATTTGAAAAACAGCTTGTGGCTCTGAACGCAAGAAAGAAAGAAAGAAAGCAAGAAAGAAAACAATAAACCCCAACTGTCTTCGTTATCTCCACCATCATCATATTACATCTGCACACACTCATCCAAAGACTCCGATGTTCTGTCATTTGTCCTTAATTATACAAGAATGAACCTCAAGTCTTTTGTGCAGGAGGAAGAATTTTATCCTCTGGAATGCCAGCACAGGAAACTAAACCCTGATCGGTGTAAATACTGTGATTTACTGGCGTGTAAGTGGATTATATGATGTTGAAAGGGGTTTTACGTGTTAATGGACACTACACACTGCATTTCTCCTTGAACAATAGCAGACTCTGTAGTGCCAGCACAGGTAAGTCCTTCCTCTTCAACGTTTCTTTTCTAAAGTACTTTGGATACATTGAATGAGCCTTTTCACACTAATAACCAATCAATAATTCTCTAGAAGCATTAAGAAATCTCAGTTTCTTCTAAAACTTCTTGGCTCCTGATACAAATTGGTTTCGTTGTGAATGTTGTGAATTCAGAAAGCGTATTTTTTAATTATTATTCCGATGTTGTTTACAGACCGGCGGATCAGTGATGGGGCGAAAGCTGGACCTGTCTGGACTAACAGACGATGAGGCTCAACACGTTCTGCAGGTGGTGCAGAGGGACATGAGGTTACGCAAGACGGAGGAGCGTCGTCTGAGGTGTGGATCTTAAAATGTTAGAATATGAAATGGATTATTGATTGACAAGACCAAGGCTGTAACTGTAACGTGCTCCGTGTCTGGTTTGTGTTCTTGGTTAGCGTTCTTAGAAGTCAGGGCAGGTTTCCCATCCTCCCCATGTGCTGAGCAGTCCGGCGTCCAAAACACTGGACGGAAGAGACGGCCCTTTCCTGTTGTACTCGCTCGTTTCCTTCATATGCAGAGTGCATGGGTAACGGCGCAGACAGGATGTAGGATTGTTTGGTTCCTGGTCAAGATAACAAATTATTTTTTTCAGAAACACACACCCGAGATAAACCTAATTGCTCACATTAACTAGTGAAGAATGACCGAGCAGAGCGGCTTAAAGGGCAGTTTGGCCGAAGTCCTGTGCAAAGTACTTCCTCCTGTTATATCTCAGATGGTGACACACACTATGCTCTCTATAATGAAAACAATAACACAAACTGTCCATTTATCCAATATTGGATGGATGAAATAAAGTAGCAGCAGGATAAAAAACCCTCTAACACCACAGTAATTCCTTCTTTGGCCCTAGTAACCATCTTCTACACCCTGGCAACCCCCTCTTACACCGTAGTAAGAATGGTTTTCTTTAATTAACCATGAAGGGGAAGCCGAGGATCAGACCAGAATAGAGCGTGATTCCTCTCTCTCTCCTCCCCTCCTCTGTTTTCTCCTCTCCCCATCTCCCTCTTCTCCCTCCCTGCAGCGAGCTGAAGCAGGAGCTGGACGAGGAGGGCGGTCGCTGCCTCCTGCTGTCACAGCAGGGTCGCTTCAACCAGCGCTGCTGCATCCGCTGCTGCTCGCCCTTCACCTTCCTGCTCAACCCTAAACGCCAATGCCCCGACTGTCACTACAACGTCTGCAAGGCGTGCCGGGCGTACGACAAGCAGGACAAAGTCTGGCGCTGCTCCGCCTGCCAGAAGAGCAGGTACGGTCCGGCACTGGTTCTGATGAAGTGTGAGTCCTTTGAATAGACGTGATTCAATTTAAATCCAACTTCAATACTTTCACTTGAGAGATGAATCAACTGAAGGCAATTAAACCACCGACACACACACATTATATCATCTCTCTCTCTCTCTCTCTCTCTCTCTCTCTCTCTCTCTCAGGTTGTTGAGGACACAGTCACAGGAGTGGTTCTACACTAATGTGAAGAAGCGCTTCAAGAGGTTTGGCAGTGCCAAAGTGCTGAAGACTCTTTACAAGAAGCACTTGGCAGAGCACGGCATACTTTCAGAGCTCACCGGTAAGCAGCTCCATTTCTTAGTTTATGTTTTCACGTCTAAGACCTGTTTGGATTACCAAACCTCTGGGTTACTGTGACCCTTTGGCTGCTGTGGTGAACAGGAGGGGTTCGACTCAGATTTTTATGTTTATTTGTTTAAACGTACAGAATATTCCACATCACACGAGTTATTGTCTCTCTTCAATTATGAATCTGGTACACGTGAGTTGGTTGATGTCTTCATTTGACCCTTAAACGATTGGAAAAGACCTCTGAGCACAGATCAGATCCTACAGTAATACCACACACGAGGCTGAGTTCATGCACTTACATAAGCACGAATGGCTGCATTGTTGCATGAGTGTCTACAGTCCTTTACGTCACAAGAACTCAGAGCTGCACGCTGAAAACTTTTTCCCTTTTTTTCCCCCTCATCACCATCAACGTGCACGTCAGAGGGCAGCGCCTACGAGGACAGTATCTGCAACGAGGGCAGCATCTGCGAGAGCGACGCAAGCTTCTACAGACACACCGAAGGTACACAAACACAGGAACAGAAGCATTGAACAAGAGATTAATTGCAATACGCTGAAAAAAATCTCCCAAAAGTCCTGTTGGCCTTAAATAAGTAAAAAAAATAAGGAAAAACGCAGAGGATGACTGATTGAATGAAATTGTATTAATTGATTACAAAACAGTTCAATAATCCAGGAGTTCAGCGCAGGAATACAGTGTGTTCGCTTTGTGTTTATCTCCAGGATTATGGTCCATTTGTGCATGTAGTGCTACAAAATGGACGGCACTCAAATGAATGACAACCAATTGGTGAACACTGTGTTCCTCTTCCGTTCAGAGCACAGCGTGGCAGAGACGCTCAGCGTGGCCTTGCGCGTGGCAGAGGAGGCCATAGACGAAGCCATCTCCAAGGCTGCGTTTGACATTTCCAACCAGGTCATTGAAGTTCCTCATGTCTTTTATTTTTAGGCTCCTTATTCACCCGATGAGATGCTTAGAGTTTCAAAAACTGAGGGCTTTTTTTTTTTAAACTTTTCTATGGCTTACTGATGAGAACAACAACAAATAAGAATGTATAAGGTTGAGGCCATTATAAGGCTGGACGATCAGATTATCTAATCACTTAAGGTCTAATTATCACATTCAGCACCTGAGTTTGTATATTGGATTCTAAAGAAGTCTTATGAAAACAAAGCTGCTACTTCTGTTTGCATTTTTCTGTATCTGTATTCCGTTACATCCTTAATATTCTACTTTTTTGGCTCCTCAGCCAATCTTTTAGTTAATCGGGTTAAATATCTCGAATACTTTGTGTCGAGCACAGCAAACGTTGTATAAAGTTGGAGGAGTAATCAGCTTAGAGTGTGTGTGGCTCTGGAAAATGTTCTTGTTTGTTTGTTGTTCAGCAGAAGAAGCAGAATGAGGTGAACTATCTGCGGGAGCACAGAGGGGAGCTCATCGAAGAACTGAGCAAAACCATCGTGGAAAAAGTGCGGACACACACACACATTTCTTACTCAATGGAATTACAGCTGTTGGGTTAATTTGTGTGAAAAGCCACAAGAAAATATCGACACAACTCTCACACCGTGTGTTCAGATCATCGGTCGGAGGAAGACCTTGGCAGAGAAGAAGGCAGGGTCTGGGCCTGATTGGCCTCCTCACCTCAGCACCGACCTTTACCGCTGGCAACCTGCCTCAAACCAAAACAGCCAAGCAGAACTCTGGGTAACAAAACTAACCTCAGTCAGGACCACTCACATTTCCTAATGCAACAAATGAGCTGTAGGTGTTTGATAGAAGAGATGAGGACGATGACACGATGCATCTTTTGTGCCTGTGTCTGACGCTCTACAGAGCCTCTCATCTGTAGGTGGAACAATGCTGACCCCTGCTGGTCAACTTGTGAACTGTTTTCTGGTGTCTGACATGACCCCAGGTGTTTTCATTTTGTTGATGTTGTTTGTCATACTGTTCCACCAGAGATCGCGTTCTGCTATGTCCATGCTGGAGAAAGACCATCCAGATTTGACCCAAAACGACCCCCTGAGGGCCTTAACGAAGGAAGGCGTTGGCTCGGCCATGTCGACGTGGAAAAGTGTAGATCGGTTGGACAACTCAAGTAAGATCTTGTTTTTCATTGTTTTAAAAGTGTGTGTGTGTGTGTGTATTCTCCAGAGTAATTATAGTCACTAAGACTACTTTGCACTGTGCTCAGGATTATTGTTGTTTGCTGCATGCGTGGTCGTACTTTTTGTGGTACGTTGGTTTGGCACATGGTCTCTGTTTGAGTCAGGCGTGGATTAAGAACCTCAAAGTTCTACCTGAGTAAAGCTAAAGATATCTAATGTCAAACTGATTTAGTTATAATATCTGAGTAAAAATTGTTTACATACTGATTTTATTTAACTATCAAAGTATTTCTGAGGATATTAACTGTACTTTTGTAAAAGCAAAAGGATTTCTATTCCTCTCATTTCTACCTTGTGATCATCTTCTGATTAACTAAATTATAATCACATCCTGGCCTTCACATCTTTAAAGATCAATATGGAGCAGATCTTTAGTTCACTTGAATGAAGCTTTTCACGTTTGATTTAATGACAATCTTGATCCTTCATGTAGTCTTTAAACATCACGTTTATTTACACTCAGTCAATCACAAACAGGAAGAACACAAACCAAAGAAACTCAACTCAGAGTGCAGATGTTTCCACTAGTCTTCTAGTACAAAGTCTGCTACATTATACTTCCATGCTGTATCAAAGTATTTGTACTTTGTTACTTTACACCACTGCGTGGTATGTATGTGTCCTCAGTGCTGAAGAGTCCCGATGGGAACTGGATCGCCCTGCAGAGTGCCAAGCTGTCACGTCCCGGCCTGTTGACCCAAAGGAAGAGTCTGGTCTACAGCGCCCTGGAAAGAGAGTCTGGAGTGGTCTCTGCCTACGAAGGGATGAGCTCCGACAATGAAACCAAGCTGGAACCGGACAGCTCGTGGGGAGCCGTCCTCCAGGAGATCCACAGGAAGATGACGGACTCCAACCTCAGTCTGCAGGACTCCCAGGACAGGAAAGGAACCAGGATCCGTCCGCCGAGGAGGGGTCGCAGATGCAGCAGGGACGGTCTGTTTTCAGACTCAGAGGAGATGCTGAAGTCTAATAAATCCCTACTGGCTCTCTTTAAGAGGAAGGTCCCCCCAGAGCTCAGGCGACCTTCATCGTCCCGGAGGACCAGTATCATCGATGTGGACTTTAATCTGGAAGGAGAGGGAGAGGAGAACGGAGCAGCTGCTAACCTCAAGGCGGAAAAAGTCAGGAGATCGCGGAGGAAGAGGAGGAGTAAAAAGGAAACAGCTTGTGCCGCTGTGCCGGTAAGAGAGGAGGAAGCAGTGATGAATCAGAGAAATTGAATAGAGAAAAATTGTGTGTCTCTAATCGTCTTTTTCTTAAATTCACAGGATCACACCAAGCCTCTGAACCTACTGGTGAACAAGCACAAGGAGGAACAAACCTCTGATCCTGAGACCCCCGACACTATGACCTCTGGGAGCACAACCCCGGAACCTTTGGACCTCGAGAGTGATGTCAGCGAAGGAGGAGCCAATCGAATGGACCAGGAAGAGCTCGTAAGGCAACTTACCATCTCCCACAACTTCACCAGGGAAGATGAACGTGATGGAACGAAAGACGACGAAGGACAGAGGGAGGAAGTGAGACCTGGAAGAAAGGAGAGCGATGGAGGAGGAGATGAGAAGGTATGGAACAAGGAAACGGAGACAAGCACCGAGGAGGAGAGATGGGAAGAGAGGACAGACGAGGAGGAACTGGACGAGGATATGAAGACCAACCTGTACAGGCTCATCGCACAGTCCCGACAGGCGTACTTCTCATCTACAGAGGACGAGCTGGACAAGGTGGGGCGGAGTGAGGAGAAGGACGATGAAGAGTGGAGGGAAGGAACGACAGAAGCGCTTACGTACAAACTCTGTCAGCTGGAAAAAGAAGCCAGAGCGAACCAGTTCTCATCCACAGACGATGAGCTGGACAGGAGGACAGAGGAGGAAGATGAAGGCCTGGCCGTAAAACTGCGCAGACTGGCAGATCAAGTCAACGCCACCCAGTTTTCATCCACAGAGGACGAGTTGGACAGAGCAGGCAGAAGCGAAGGGGAGGAAGACGACAGGAGAACTGAAGAGAGGGAGGAGGAGGAAGCCATAGATGAAGAGACGCTGTGGAAACTGCAGGCTGAGAAAGCAGCTGGGATCGCTCAGGTGCGCGACTTGGCCGGTCTAGTCAGCGCCCGTCAGTTCTCTTCCACCGAAGATGAGCTAGACAGAGCAGGAGAGGAAGATCAAGCTGTCAAGATGGAGGAACTGTGGTTTGTTGAGACTGGCAGGCGAGAAGAGGAGCAGATAAAGAATCCAGGTAGGATAGGAAGCATCGATGACTTGGACGTGTGTGACATAAAGGATGAATTTGAGGAAAGAGACAAGACTGCAGCAACAACGACTGAGGATCTGATGAAGAGTCAGATGGAGGTGGATCACGTCCGACAAGATGAATCCAAGGCAGAGGAACCTGGAGAGAGAGAGGAGAATGAGGCTGTAAGGACGATCGAGAAGCTTTCAGAAGCTTCGAAAGAGACCTTGTCTGGAAGAGAGCAAGACAGACGTGAGGACGATAGAGCTGCAGCTTTACAGGGGACGGGAGAAGGAGAGACCCAGCCTGACGTGAAGCGAACAGACCGACAGGACGGAGACGTCAGGGAAGGCAAACAGAAAAGGTGGAGATGGGAAACAGCTGGAAGCAGCGAGGAGGAAAATGTTGATTTTGATGGACGGGTCAGCAGCGTGTTGATGATGGGAGAAAAGAAGGTGGACACAATCAATCAGACTGAGACGAGCAGAGGAGAGCGTGACAAAGTAGAGACGGACAAGAACGAAAGCGTGAACGCCGCTGAGTTGCGTCGTGGGAAACAGGACCTTGGAGATCTCAGCATCAGAAACAGACAGCAGAAAGAAAGAATGCCACAGAAACAAACCGACCTAGAAAAAGAAGAAAACATTAACGTGACCATCAGACGGACATCTAAGGAGACGGACGAGGCTAAAGAGACAGCAGAAAGGATGGAGAGGCCGGGAGGGACGAGCAGAGGAGGTGAAGAGGGAGAGCATGGAAGGAAAGAAACGGATGAAGGGCTTCAGGCAACCAAAGAGGAAGAAGACAACATCGGCTGTCCTCACGAGGGTTTATTGTCACCAGAGGACATTCAGAATGTAAGTACTCCAAACATTCAAACTAATATCAGCTCCGACCTCACAGCTAAAATTTAATATCTATATTTTCTCCTGTGCATATCGTTCCCAGTACTTTTTTCTTTGCATTGCTTTGACTTATTTTAATATGTCATACTAGATTTTACAATTTATCAGGCTAATATTGTTCTCTATTATTATTGTTATAGCCGCTAAAGATTCTTAATTGGGACTCAGTCAGATTTGTGTTAATAGCAATAAATCGCCTCCAGTCGCATTAAATTTTACTCTTAATTATGATTTTTTCAATGGCAATATATTTAAAAACACGAGGACAAAATCTTCCCAATGCATTTGTATTAATTTTGCAGCAATTAGAACAAAATCTTTCAGCGTTGTAGACTGATGGAGACAATTAATCAAGGTTATCAATTTAATCACAATTAATAAAACTAATTTGGCAGCCTTAATTATTATTCCAGATAATTAAAAATAACGGTCTGAGTATTTTTCCATTTTGTACTTCACTGATTTCATTTTTTTTTCACTTTGTGTGTGTTTTGCAGAGGTACTCAGCGGTGTCACTTTGCGGCCTCACCACTGAGATGCTGAAGGTCCTCAACGCCACGGAGGAGCTGCTGCAGGGAATGGAGGGAGAACGCAGCACCTCCTCTCTGTCCGTCCCCTCTCTGCCTCCCAACGCTGACCCCAAGAAGCTGGACCAGCAGTTCTCCAGGCTGGAAGAGAACGTAAGCTCAACTCAGATTTTACTCACATTTCCACTGTTTGATTTGAGACTTTTGTTTGGCCTGTTAGATGTAATTGTTTATCGCTATCATAACTAAATGACTTTATTCAGGGTTTCTTTTGACTACAATTAACAGACAATTGTCCAACGTGATGAATGTTAATCTCTGCGTTTGTGTTGATGTGCTTCAGGTCTATGTGGCAGCCGGTGCGGTGTACAGCTTGGAGGCGGAGCTTACTGACCTGGAGGAGTGTGCCAGGGCCGTGACCCGCGCCACGCCTGACATGGAGCTGTCGTTTCTGGAGAACCAGGTGGCATCGGCAGCGGCCAAGGTGCAACAGTCTGAGCTACAGGTGAGGCGGGCGGGAGTGTGCTGTAGTCTGGATTTAAGGTTGTGTGTAAACAGGAAATCCTACGTAGCACCAAAAATATTTAAATTCTTTCACCTCTTGACTCATTTACAGCTCAAAGTTCTATATTATTGCACTGGAAAATCCCTAACCCACTGCTGCCTTTTCATTTAGTCATGTAAAGACCAATGTACAAAACATTCAGCTTTTCTTTCGTGTAGACGATGCGTGTTCCTTGTTTCACTGTATGCAGATATGCGACATCTCAGCTAGAATTGCCGCTTTGAGGAGTGCAGGCCTCAATGTGGACCCACAGACACGATGCTCCAGGGGCAGGAGCATCCCCGTTATGGTAGGATACCCTTGTTCACAACTACACATCTCACAGCAACACCACTTAATCACAAAGGATTAAATGCAGCACAGACAACAATTAAGTAGAATTCTTTTTCATCTGCTTTTTTTTTGGCAGCCAATCACATTAGACACAACAAGACAGCTGAGGAGGCGACTACCAGTGCCGCCGCTCAAAGGTAGGATACTCACTCATTTCATTCACTCACCTCACGTGAGTATGGTCTTGATCTGCTCTACATGTAAAGTGTGCCATGAGATAACCTTTGTTGTGTTTGGCGCTATATAAATAAAATTGAATTGAACCTGTTCACTTACCCAGTTCTTCACTCACTCCTTCTCCACAGAAGCCAAATCCCCCTGACTCTCCTGCTGAAGACCACAGCAGTGCCTCCACCTGCAGACCAAACCAATCAATCCACAACAGTCTGTCTTCAACTCAGCCTCAACACAACTCACCCAAAGACAAGTAAGGTGCTAAATTGTGACCAGGAAAGCATTTTCCACAGCAGCCATAGTCACCTTAGTAGACGTCTGAAATTCAAAAAAAGAACAGATTAATTGTTTATACTATTTCATTTCTACAATTAACTTTTGGAGATAAGTATGGATACTCACCTTAGTAGATCAGTCTTTGTACCAGATTACAGTCAGGACCACGTACAGTCTCTAAACAAAGCTATGCATATTTGTATTTTTCCATGATTGTTGGGTCTTTGTAATGTAAAGCACCAAGTAATTATGTCACATTTCCAGCTTTTATTCCATATATCTACAGTAAATCAATTAAAAAAAGTTATTGCAAAAAGTCCCAAACATTTGTCACGCTGAAAATGTTACGCCTAGAGATAAACACCGGGAAGCATGTGCACCCTGTTTGCCCCGCGGATGAAGGTGGGTGTAACGGTGAGGAAGTAACACCTAAATATGACATTCCACCGCGTGAAGACGATGTGGGAAGGACGCATAACAGACGTCTTTTGAGACATCTTCTCAAAAACAAACATTCGACTGAGTCACAACGACCTGAGCAGAATAAAACAAGCACTGATCCGTTTTCACCACCAAAACTGACAGCGCAAGGAGTTTTCCAATGCGCAAAGATTTATGCTTTTAAAAATAATTCCTGAATAATCCCCTTAACGAGATGCTGTTGCAGCCAAAGATGAGTAAATTTTTTTTTAAATTCCCTCACAGAGGTTTGAAGTCTTCCTGCCTAAATGCTCAAATTCTGTCCGTAATATGAACTTAAGCGACAGTTTAAAAAAAAAGAAACCTGCAGAGGTGTGGATAGGAGCGTCCTCACGCGGAGAGCCGGCTCTGTCCAAAAGCATTCCAGGACATGCAGATTTTAGTCAGGAGCTCTCTGAAACCAGGAAACGTTCCCTCTGATCAGGAACTATAAATCCTTCTTTCTGGTCGCTCTCTCGTCTGTCAGACATGATAAAAGACTGTTTGGGGTCGATGACCACCGCGCTCTCTTTGTCCTGCCCGGGGGCCTCCACCTCGGCATAGGAAGGGCGACCAGAGCCTCGGCGAAACTTCATGATGGGCCAGCGGGTGGGCCGCCGCTGTGGGGAACGAAAGAACAGAAGACGGGTGAACAGATGATGTCAGTCTGTTCAGCTAATTACAATTTGACATTGATGAACAATTGATGTTTGATTTTGGAGAACCTTAATGCCCCACAAAAATATCAAACTATAGTTAATAATCTAAGGTTACAAAGTGGCCAAATATGCCATACATGCATGTTGCCTTTGATTATACTGTGACTCAAGTATTTTTTTTATTCAAATATAAAATGATTACAAGCATTTTGTCCCAGAAGAAACAGCTGTGAGAGGTTGTACTCATTATGATTATATTAATCTTAACGTCATTTCTCCAGACTGCTATTCATGCCAGATATAAAACACTATGTAATTTTCATAAATATAGATAACAATGGTGTCAAATGGATTCAAATTAAGGTGGGTTAGCACAGAGGAACCCTGCAGCCGCGTGTGTGTGTGTGAGACTGACCTCCATGAAGAAGAGACTGATGCTAGAGGTGGGATGGGTGTACATGTAGACAGACAGGAGCACCACTGTCAGTATGATGACCATCACCACCACGATGCTCACCAGGACACCGATCTGCAGTCGCTCGGCACTTTTGCCCGAGTTTTCCACGTCTGCTGCGGTGTAAGATGCACCAGAAAATACGAGCATTAAATGTCACGTATATCAGATGCAAATATGAAGCTCTAACAAAAATCTGATTTTATTCTAACCACAGAAACGAAGTAGCTGAACCTGGATGACTTACGTGCTTCACTGATTTGCGAAGAGATCTGTGTGTCATCTACGAGAGAAGAAAAAAGATGACGCCGAATAAGTTGAGAAAATACTTAAGCACAACTGATATTACTTACTATGATACCCAAAAAGTACACAAAAGCTGCATCTACTTCTTTACAGTCTTAGACATTTGAAATGGGTCTGTTTAATCTCTGCTCTTCATTCATTCATTTGTACCTGCTTGATGGCTCTTTATAAACAAATCATTAATCAGACTGTTTAATTTTATTCTTACTTTGTCCTCAACATTTCTCAGAAATTCAAGTTTTTCATCTGTGTACATTTTAGGTTTGATTTAAATGGGTAATTTGACCTCAGCGGTGGTAATACATCGCTACAAAAATAGTGCCTCTACTTCCTCGTGTCAAAACAAACGAGCGGAAAAGCTTACACGCCACGGCCAGAATACCAGAATACATGCCTCCCATATTCTCACCCAACTAGGGCGCGGAGTAATACACATACATTGAGTCATCCCTCAGTAAGTGAGGATAGTATGCAGTATTTAACATGCCGTTGTATACGCTCAGCTATGAGCTCACAGTGGGCTGGGAAATAGCTGACCACTTGACCTCCGAGCGTCAGGCCTCCAGGAGCCTGATGGGAGATCTGGGTACCACGTAATGACAACAAGTACGACTTCATGACGAGCCCGGTGCTGTTTGTTTGTATGACTCTAGAAAAATTTTAAATTTAAATTTAATTGTCAGGATGCTTTCCCACAAAAGAATTTGGCAGATGGTTTCAAAGCAGGTTACCCACTGAAGCTTGGAGGGAACCACCAATAGATTCGTCTTAAACACTGGAGTATTACTTTTAAGATAGAAAAAATACCAGTATGCATTCTGGGGAAATCTGTATAAAATCATAACCGGCACAATCATATTCAAGAGAATTGTTACAGCTTCTAAAAGTAATTTTACTATAATGGGGTTTTGGATTTTTTTTTTTTTATTACTACTTCTAAAAATTATATTTGAGATTTTCTTTATGGTTCATTACTGGGTTACTTCTTTTCCTATCAAAGTTTTATATACTGTGTAATAACCATAATACAGTGTTAAACAATGTATTTAACTTTCACGGCAAACGACTTTAGAGACATTTGGCTAATACGAACCGTGCCCAGGGTCGCTGGTGGGCGTCTGGGCAGTGGCTGCCGTTCTGCTGCTCGTGCTGCTGTGTGTCAAAGTGTTGGTGATGGCGGACGTGTTGCTCACAGGGCTGGAGGTGGTGCCACAGGTCCTCTGCTGCACTGTGGTGGCAGCGGCCGGAGTTGTCGTGTGCGTGAGCTGGTGAGATGTGGAATTTGTGAGGTTGTGTGTCGTCCGGATGCAGCTTGGATCTCTTCTCTGCAAATAGGAAAGACGATTACGTGTCGCGCCGAGACAACTTACATTTCCTGCAGTTTAATGTAACTATTATTAAAAGTTAATTTGTAATGCAAAATCTGAACCTCATCTGGGCAGCCGAGGTCGACCCAGTCCTGACGATAACGATCAAAACCACTGGAACATCTGACAGACAAAAAATATGATCATCATTAAAGAGTACAGAGCAGCAATCATTTATACAGAATGTTTCTATAGCCATGATAACAACTTAGGGTTTTCCTTTAGGTTTTACATTTTGAAGTATGTATTTGAGCCCACTCCACTAAATATTAAACTCCTACAAATGTTCTTTACCGTTGTAGCCGACTGCACCAACTGCAATTGAATCCAATCTGTGATGTGACACATGGACCACAGCTGGAGAACTGAAGACATGCTGGGAATAAAGAAGTACAGTAATATTACAGTGATCATATCTTCTTATCAGTACAAAGTCACTCATTTCATACATAGTTTGGCAGGATACATGTTGGGATTATGTTTACTGATGATCTACATAAAGTTTTATAGTTGAGATGAGAATTGGGAAGAGCGGTGGGATGAACTTACTAGGCAAAGGAATCATCTCCACAGCTGTCAAATTAGAGATTTTGGACTTGATGATGTCAACTTTGTGATATTCGTAGATGGTTCTCCTTCTTACATCTGAGGGATGGCACCAAGGACAAGATAGCGTTAAAGGGTTTGTAAGGTCCGGGTTTTCACCAAAGTTTTTAGCCAAATGCAATCTCATCAACCTAATTCGCATATAATATAAATGTGCCACTCACTGGGGATCTGCTCGATCTCATTGAGCACCACAAAAGCATCCGACAGGCCCACCTTGACGGGGTGATGCTCAGCACTGATTTCATTGATGTCCATGGGGATCTATGGAAAAACAGACATGACAGACTAAACTCATAGAAATCCAGGTGGAGATAAAAACGCAGATGAAATAGAGACAACGTCACCTCTCTGTAGGCAAAGACAATTCGACCGTCACTGTGCAAAGCGACCTGGAAGGTGAAAGCTCCCAGACTGACGTTGTCCTGGAGATGAACGTGGTTCCACTGCACCAGCAGAGCAGTCCCTAAAGACAACAAAGACCCACACAGAATGTCAAATTCATGTTACAGCGTCAAATCAGTGATGTGAGTGTCTCTAGTTAACTCTTACCATTATCGCAGTAAAATACGGTTGCATTTTGGGATAAGCTGGGGTCAAAATTAGCCATAAGGGGGGCAATGTACTGGGTGGCTGTTAGCATTCTGTGAATTAGGTCTCCAGTGTAAATGAAACCTGGAAGAGGAAAATAAAGACGTTACTCTTGTATTGCCTATTTCATGACACTGGTATTTTCTTTTAAATTTCTTTAAATGTTGGTGTGAACATGATAGTGAGATGTTCCTGCGTGGTGAAAGGCTCACCTCCTGTTGCCACGGTGATTTCCTTTAGTGTATGACCGTAGAAAGGAAAATCAAAGGAGAGGTTCACGCTCTGGGAGTAAGACAGGAAGTGAGATAGTAAGAGCGCAGAATTGTTAGTAAGATGGTCCAAAACCAACTGGAACATGAAGCGTGTGAGGATGAGTCCGTCTTCGTAAAAACTGGATTTGATTTAAAATGATAGTGAAAAGAAGGAGTGAAATCTTAATGGTTCACAACATTGACCTGGGCTGTTTATTTACCTCAGCTTGTCTGTGTGTGCTGGACAGGAAGCCATGTGTCTTCCACTCATCCTCGTCCATCTCATCAATGTTCACCCATAATTCTTTGCTGCCTGCATCTCCAGGACCGAAGATTTTAGATGTATAGTATACATGATCCACATCCTGGCACAAAATAAATATAAAAACAGCTTGTGAATGAAATACCAGCTGACAAAATATTTCTGTGAAAGTCACAACGAAAACTAAATGAGCCCTAAATGATTGCTAAATTCCTTTATTTACTATTTAACTATTATTAAACAGTGAATTTCCCACATCTATAAGCAAAGCAAAAGTCACGCTTAAAAAGAGACGATATCAACGCTGCTGGAACTATACGTACCTACTGCTCCTGTCATATGGATTCTGTAGTAAAGTAACATTTTGTTGTGTGATATTTTAAACACCGAAACACTATTGATGTCTAAAAACATTTAATAATATTAATCTGTTTGTCAACTAGAGAAGTGTTTGCACTTCAACACCTTTACATTTATTATGGTCCACCTGTCTTAAACCAAACAAACTTGAAATGCATAAAATCCCTAAAACTGACTCGTCTCCTTTTGTTTGCTATGGGAGGTGGAGAACCCTACCACGATCTGTGTAGTGTTGTCATGTCCCGCCTCCATCAGTAGGTCTTGGTTTGTGTCCTCTGGCTGGTGCTGGTCTCTGTAATGTCCCCTCTTATCTGCAACCCTTCCAGAGGTCCCAGTCTTGGTCCTGGGTGCCAGCCTCCTCAGTCTGGCTTTTCCATCCAAACCTTCATCAGAAGGAGCCAGCTCCTGTGCCTGAGTATGATAGACCCCTAGAAAATCCCAAGAAAGAAACTTGTTACCATGATCACATTATTAACAAATTATTGATAGATAAAAAAAAGTGTCAATGTTTGACCAATAATGTACGAGCTTTTGATCACCAATATCAGTCAACAATGATGATGAAATATATTTGTGAATCCTAAATTTGAAATTAGCGTATTTCCAAAGCAGGCTAACCTGCTGAATGTGGCAAACATCTTGAAGAGAAGTTCCCAACATGCAGGATGGAATTATTCAAAGGGTCGCAAGAAGCTAATCTGAGATAGGAAACACGAGCTCACGGACCTGAACAGGCTGCATGCAGCAAAGAGTCCCAACTAAACCTCTGACTCATTAGAGACTACACTCTCTCTCCTGATCCGTTGACTGTCTTCAATGTGTGCCATGTGGCAAACACACATGGTCACTGCACCATTCAGCTCTTCAGTGACAGCGCTGTGTCCAAACTCTCCCCTTCACAGCACAGAGTGAAAGCTGCTTCACATTTTTCACACCAGCAGGCCCAGGACCGCAACATGTGAGGCCGGGCAGCCGTGGGTGTCAACCTGTGGCCCCCTCGGCTGCAGGAGAGTGCAGCAACGTGGGCAGTGTGCTGAATGAACAACATCATTTTAGTTCAATAAACAACAGTTCCCTATCCCAAGTGTGGGCCCCATCTGTCTAATCCAACATTTCCAGTGATACCAAATACTGTATATTAGGAGATATTGCATATTACTGCAAATATCTATATAAAATCATACAACACATCTAGAATAAGGAGAATTTTAAGGGGAATTAACAAGGCCATGGCTTAAAAAAAAATGAAAAAAGGATTACTGGACTTAAAAAAAAAAGTTTTTTTAAATTGCCTTTTATACAACCTATATTCAATTTTTTGCGACTTACAAATGTTCAAATCCACATTAAATTTATCGAAAGTCCTTTCAATAACACCAAGTCATTTAAATTGTGGATTCTTACCAATTCATTTAACATTATTCAAAGGGTTAAAAGTTTCACAATATTTTACTTATGGCTAAACTTTTTTTTTTTTTGCATTCTTCACTATCCATGGACTTACCATACACAGACGTTGTGTCCATATTGAGGCTGATCTGAAACTGGAAAATGATGATCAGTCCTGATATGAGGTGAATCGTCGTCGTCACTGTCATCTCCATCCTTCCTTGGCAACTCTAAAATACAAAATCATGGGGAGGCACAAAGTGGTACCGACAGCCTGATAATATATCCCTTACTGCAAATATCAGGTTTCCGACAAGGTCTAATTAGGAGGCAAAAATCAAAAAACGATGCATATGATATTCTCCTGGATGTAACTTGTTTGAAATCGTGTTAGCTACGCAGACTTTTAGAGTTCTCTTGCCGTCAACGCACCGTTTGTCCAAACAAATACGGATTGTCGGTGATGAACAGCACAGCATGCTGCCTTCAGGTCTTAAAATAAACGTGGGAAATTTATTTCGCGACAGCAGGGCAGCCGTGTTTGTAAGTTACAGGGGCGTATTTCAGCAAAAAATCACGACAGACTTCACACATGAATTCACTCTTTCTACTCAATGTCTTGCTGTTATACAGTAAACAAATCGAAGTAGCAAGGCCCATTTTAGCGGATATGCTTGCCATAAACAGCGGTAAAGAAAAATACGAGTAGCAAGTGAAGCTAGCAAATTGTTTCAATAACATTTTCTAACACTAGATGTCGCTGTTGACTAATATTAAGCTATTAAAATATATTTTTGTATTCAACTACATTATGAGAATGGGTACTACGCACACTTTGAAGAGGAGAGAGGGTCTTAATTCACACTGAAAGGATTACAGTCAGGATGTCCTGCTGCAGTTGTAAGGCTGAGAGTCTGCAGAAGACTCACTTCTGTACCTTTACCTGAGCAGTATTCACACATTAACAATCAGATAAACACACACTCACCTTTCAGTTGTTTTGGTGATACAATTATATATTGTAATAGCCTCTGGGATTGAAGAACACAGGAACACAGCCTTTTTCTATGATGAAGGAGCCATACTCAATCATTCATGGAAAAGCCAACATAGCAGAATCTTGGGATGAGATGAGATGAACTTTAATCTCTTAATCTCTAACACGTGGAGGAGGAAAGTTGAAGCCTGGTGCAGTCTTGTTTTCTGACATTCCAGTATAGTGCACAGTGACATTTCCTGAAACAAGGTTGATACGGTTAGAACATATTAATTTGAACAGTAAATATTTAAATGGAATGGAATAAAAGACCTACCATCACCAGGCCTCATTATTTCAACTTGAATTCTCATTTTTGTAACTCAGTCTTCACTCCTTCGACAAGAATCAGTGGTGTGAGGGTGTCAGACTTGATTGTCGTTGTTCTGCTGATCAATGAAGTCGTTAAGTAAGACTCTCACCTGGCTGGGAAAGCTGCAGATTTGGATGTGCGTCCATGTTTGTGCCTGTCTAAAATGTGTTGGAGTCTACAAAATTAGAATAGAATCTAATTTTGTTTGATGCATTTGTTGATGTTTAAACAAGTGTCAAAATTAAACCATTTCTACTAATAATAATCACACTGCCAAACCTGCATAAACCTTTACAATATAAATGATTCGGTCAGCAGAATGACAAAGCAAAACAATATAACAGCAATTTTATCTAACTGACAGAAGTCATCTAATTGCATTTAATCCTAATGCAGGTTTTAATAGGAAAAAAATATGACTTATGAACTGATTTATTTCATAAAATAACCCCATTTTGGTAACATCCTAAATTATAACTAAAAACATACTTAATATAGTTTATTCTTTCAATTAAAACAACAAATAACCCGTTTTATTAAAAACAAACATGCCTACAAGCATACATCATTCACAAAATAAGTGTGTATTGGTTTTAAATGTCCAGGATATAAACATTAAGAATTTCAACAAACATCATCCCATAATCTGACATTTGTCTATTTATTGGAGTCATCATTTCCAGTCTTTTCCTGGTGCAGTATTTTAGTCTAGGATTCAGATGAATCCTCCCTACCATCATATAACTTGTTAAAGAAGGAAAGGTGAGATTCTGTTCCCTGTTGTATGGGCTGTGAAAGAGACAAATAGAAATATATTTTTACCATCTACAGAGTTTATGGAGCCAAGAGGTGATGCTTGTTATTGCATCTTATGTACTCACAAGTACATCTTTGTCATAAAGATCAAACACAGCATTCTGGTCCAACCCGCCAGTATCAGGATCAACCATCGGCTGGTTCCTAAGAGATGAAAGCCGAAGTCAAAGTACATGAAAGCGATGACAACTTCACCCAGAATTTGTGAAGTAACTTAAATCAGCCTACTTTGCACAATGCTTCTTGTTGAGCATAAACAGGACTATAAAGATGACGACTCCAACCATCAGAGTCAGACCCACAGTGAGGCCTACAGACATCATGACTGCAAGTAGAGAAAAACACAATTTTTAGATTCAAACTTGTTGAGATTCTACCTTCAGCAGCACACAATCAGCATTATTTTTTTATACTCTGCATTCCCAGTAGCATCAATCAAACTGATGTTAAAATAAAACAATCGGAAATAAACTTTTAAAAAATATCAGGTTTGAGTGGTTAGTACGTTAACGTTGTTTTGAAAGTTGCTGTACCTCTCTCTCTCTTATATAAACAGTTCAGTCAGTAGTGTAACTAATTCCCAACACTGGCAAGAGGATTTGAATTCACCTGTATTAGTGGGGGGGTCAATAGTGGGCTCCGAATAGCAGGGGCCCAAACTGATGCTGATGTCATCAAGGGCGACGTCCCCCTCTCTACCCATGCCCCTCTGGTATGAGAACACCAACTGCAGTATGAAAAAATGAGCAGTCACTAAATTCAGCTATGATAAATGATAACCATTTAATAACATATTATTAAATGGCTTTATGAAATAAAAATGCATAATTCTGTACTATGAAGAAACATGTTTTTTACGGCCAATTACTCTTGAGTTTTTCCTTATTTGGTGTATGATGTCTCAGTCTTATTTATGACCAATTAGGTCACAGTGCAGGGAAAACATTATTATATTTAAGTGTATTTGTGCATTTCAAAAAGTGCTACGTGACAGCAAGGCCCATCAATATTACCCAGAAGGCTTCTTTGTGTTTAACAAACACATTGGCCTCATGCCACTTGTTTTCCTTGTTCCCAGTCTCAATCCAATGCAGAACCCCTTCGTTGCTGCCACTTGCATGAATCATCCTACAGCACAAGACAGAAAACTGTGTTGAATGAAGTCACCTATTCATCTTGTTCCAACGGTACATCTGCTTTCATGTTGTTAGAGGGTTACCTGTCATTTATACTGAGCCTGAGTGTACCCACATGATGGCCATACATATGGTACCAAAATTTAAGACAGTGCCCTCCAGTGTTAGGCTGTAGCACATCCCCAATTAGGAAGGACAGGTCTCCCCATTCACCCACTGAGCTATCCACATACAGATAATAACCTAGTGAAGAAAAGAAAGATCCATCCTGATTATTTAGACATGATGTTTATAAATAAATTTGTGTTTCATAAAGTAGATTTTCACATCAAACTGTATATGTGTCAAAGTTATGTTTAATCACAGTTTAATACATTAATACCCACCCTGTGTTGAGTTGGTGGTATGGTCTGCACTGGGTCCTGTGTTGGGGTTTGCAGAGGCCCCTCTTCCCCTAAGCCAGTCTCCCTGGTCCACATCTCCACCCAGGTTACTCCAGCTACACATGTTGATCTCAAAGTCACAGTATCCAGGAGGGGAACAGTGGGAGTCGATTAGCTGTATGTCATCAAAAGCCAAGTCACCCTCAAGGGTAGGGCCAGCTTTCACAACTTCCACCACGATCTGATGACATTTACAGGGACATGCAGGATAGGATGAGTCACAGATGAAGGATGAATAATGAATGAAGAAGATTTAAGGTTCATCAGTTTAAGTTTCATCTTTGAAACATCTTCTATTTTTTGTTTGTATATATATATATATATATACTATTACACTATATACTGTATTGTGAATCTGTGTATCTGTGTACTGTTTTAATGTCGTTTTGTGCATATTACATATTATATTGCACCTTGTGTAGTGGTGGCATATATACTGTATGTGTGTGTTTGTGTGTATTCCACTGACACCTGGATTAAAAAGAATGCCCTTCATTGATACTTGTTGAATAAATCTGATTCTGACAGTGATTCTGATCACATTATATTTCCCTTCATTTAACCATTTGCTGAAGTAGTAGTGTGAACAGAAAAATTTCATCACTGATTGACGAATCCACAGATGACTTGACTCCTGACTGAACCCAGTTGACTCACTTTGTACGAATGACCCCACGGCTGCAGTGGAGCCTGGGCAAACCTCCACAGCTGGCCCTGGTCTCCAGATTGGGAGAAAAGGTGTGCTTGCTTTCCGTCCTCACTCTCCTGGTACACATTCAAGGTCCCCATGCCTTGACCATACATGTGGTACCACAGCTGGACACAGGCTCCCTTGTCTGAGTTTTCACAAGAAGACCCACAATGTGAATTGCTAAAATATGGTCAATGAGTTTCTTATCAAATCATAATTGTATTGTTTACCTTTTATCCCTGTAACATGCGTAGATGCACTATCTGTGGTGTTTATTCGGTGTCTGGAGCACTGGTGTTTGTAATGCATTTGCGTATACTGACTGAAATAAGTGATTGCCAAGCATGTACATTATTCTCGATGTTCTACTCTGAAGTATTCTGTACCGTTATTCTATTAATTAATAAACAGCAGTAGAACAGGACAGTGGGATATCAAAGTAAAAAATCAAATTTCTACTATCTGTGTGTGCCTCACCTGCAGGATACAGTGGTGAAAACATTCTGCCTTTCTGGCCAGTCAGATCAGCCTCAGAGGAGGGTGAGTAGTAGTAATGGCCAGTGGGTGTATTCGTGGTATGGTCACTGTCAGGACCTGTTTTGGGATTAGGGGTGGGCCCTGAATGTCTGACCCAGTCAGTGTCATCAGTTGTCTCCTGCTGCCAATTGCAGCTTCCCTCTTCAAAGTCACACAAATCTGCAAGAAAACATTTTGGGCTACATGACAACGTGTAAGTATTCATTTTAGGGAGTAAAGGAATGTGAGCTAAAAAAAGACAAGAGTTGAGTCTTTGTTTAGCTCACATTCAAGTTTAGTGAAGTTTATCTGTGCAGCCCAATATGACGTACAATGTCTCAAAGGGGTCTACAGGCGCCACACAACAAACAATTCCCGACCTAGTGGGGGAAGCGAGAATGCACACACAAATACACACTAAAGTGTCACTATATACTGTATGTCTCCCCTGGCTTGGCCTGGGTCTTGTAAAAGAAATCTGAACTACACGCGAATCATTCATGACTGGGGTACTGTAAGTCTTAGTACCTGAGGCAAGACACGGTCCATTGATTAGGGAGATGTCATCAATGGCTATATCCCCTGCTTCTCCGCCCACGGAAGCCTCAAGAATCACTTGATGGACCTTCTGTAAGGTCACATGGCTCTGCATCCGCCGCCACTCATCCCCTTGATTTCTTGACTTTTGCCACACCTACAGGAAAGACATGAGGCTGATTCACTCCACAATGAGGATGTGAGGAGATTTTTGCAAGACCTTCAAAAACCAGGACATTGAGCTGGGCTAAATACTGTATATCATTGATCAAAGTTATTTCACAATCGGTATTTCACAAGACCATGAAATGTATAATAACAGACAGTAAACATTCATGAAAGACTTGCATTTGTTTCTCAATCCAGCAAACACTGTAGCATAGGGAAGTAATCTTTGTCATTTCGTGCAGTGCAGAAGACAGTTACAATCATCAATGTCTCTGCGTTCAGTATAACAGAACAGGATACAAACTATGAGGGTTTAAACTGCGTGTATATATACCACTGTTTTCTTCAAGGGGTCAGTTGTCTGTAGAAGCATCTTTAAAGAGCCCACAGTGGCTCCAAACATATGGTACCAAAATGTGAAGCAGTATCCAACTTCTCCAGTGGGGGGCAGCAGTGACGACTTCAGCTGGGCAATGTTCCCCTTTGCACTTGGTGGGGAACTCTTGATGTGAACATATGTTCCTGTGAAAGGAATAAAAGCCATATCATTCAATAATTGGTAGTATTTGTATATCAAAAGCTGGAGGATGTTTGCAATAGTTTACACAATCGCCAGTCTCATTAAAGGCACCAGATGCAGTTCTCATGATTCTCACAATCTTTGGTACTGATCCCGGCTCACATAATGTTGCAGAACCATTCAGTTTTTGCACAGTGGTCCAAGACATATCTTATATAAGTGAGTCTAAAAAAAACACTGACCAGTGCCTGTAGTGTGGTCCCCTACTGGACCGGTGTTGGGCGTCTCAGTGGGACCTGACTTGCATTGCCAGTCCAACTCATCTTCAGCCCCCTGCACCCAAAGACCCAGGCCATCCTCAAAAGTACAGCTATATGTAGACAGAGCTGAGGGAAGGAAAAAAAAATCACAATTAGTCAATGCCTGTATACTTCAACAAAGCAGATGATGTACAACTGTGATGGAATCTTATTAACCTGGTGGTTTGAAAGACTTTTTGCAGTTTAGGAAAGAGATGTCATCCACAGCAATTTTGTGATTCAACTCACCGGCGCTACTGAACAAAACCTGCGAATATAAGCAAGCCTATTAATACTGTCTCCAAAAAGTAATATCTAAATTTGTAGTTAATCTAATACATGTGAAATACAATTTTATTCAGTCTCCAAATCAAACTGGCTGAAACAAACAAACTTTATTGTATAGAAAGACTGTATATGTACTGTATACTATACTTTGCAATCTATTGCATTTGATTGTATGGGACCATGCAACATTTATTTAGATATACTGCTTGTGGATATGGACTTACACGGCAATATATGCATTATGTAGGAATATGCATGAAAATCTAAATATCAGATCTCCATATAAAAACTAGCTTTTGTAAAATATTTGCTTATGATTGAATTAGAGAATAAAATATATCTGCATTGAGTTGATGCACGAGTATACACCCTGTAAGGCTGTTGCTGCAGGCCTAGAGGCAGATACTCTGGGGTCCACTGGGAGACGGTGTTATGACTGCGTGACCACAGGATTGCTTCACTCCCCTCAGCTTGCTGCATAAGCACTCTGAGTGACCTAGCACTCTCCACATTAATGTGGAAGTGAAACCTGTGCTCAGGAAAGAGGGAAGGAAGGAGAAGAGAGTGTTGGATTGGGAAGGGAGTTGCGTGGCAGGAAGAGGGGGGTGGGGTGGAGGGAGCATTGAGCAATTCATACAAGTCTCGATCGTATAAAAACAAAATTTTTTCAAACATTAGGAATAACACTGAGCATCAATTTGTCCACCAATGTCATGGTTATCACTTACAGAATCTGACAGTAGGGGGATGAGGAGGGAAGGTTTGGACTCTGTAGTCTAGCCTCACTGAGCGGGGTCCCATGACTGAAATTCACACTCATGTAGAAGCCTGGTCACACGTGGAGAATTAACAATGTGAACCATTGCAGTAAAGGTGCTGATAAATTTTTGTTGTTGTAAAGATTTGAGGTCCACATTGGAAAAGTGTTCTCACTTAAACTTATTATGCATTAACCTAAGATGAGTGTGTCTTTTGTCAGAATCAATCAGCCTATCAATAAGACACTACGAGCAGGTCACCTGTGTGTGTAGTGTGATCTGTGGGCGGCTCTGTCTCGTTGCTGGCTTTTTGTCTCTGCCACCTGCTTGGCCCCTCACTGACATCAGCCCATTGGCACTGGTCTCTCTCAAATGTGCACGGACCTGAAAGCCACATTAATAACCTTAGATTGATGTAAAAAGATGGGAGGTGGACATTGGATGATTCATAAAGACCCAACATTCATGTTAATTTTAAAGAGAAATTATTTCTCAAATAATACATTTCTCAAATAATACATTATGTATGCTTTTTGTTCCAAGGAATGAAATCTTAAATCTGTTTATGTCTATGGAGGCAGTCCTCACAAACTCACAAATAATACTTCTACAATCTTCCTGTCTCAGTGTCAATACTTCAAAATAAAATGATATTAATTCCTCAAGAACTGATTCAGCACAACTCTCAGCACACACTATATAAAACGCAAACTGCACATGCATGCATCTCCATTTTCATAAGATATAAATGTAATTTATCCTCTGTGGTTTAATGTAAACGGTACTACCAATTAGACATTGCACACTGCTAACAAATTTGGAGGAACCCAATTGACTATTTGTCTCTGTGAGCAGGAAGCTCTCACCACAGTCGTCCTCGTCCTCCCCTTGGGGACAGTCTAGTTCATAGTTGCATTGTGACTGCGTGCTAATACAGACTTTGCCTGGTGACTGCCAACAGAAGAACTCATGTTTCTACAAAACAAAGAAAACTATTTTAGAAAAACAAAACAAATACAGAAAATATATGTGGTTGTGGGGATACTTGTCACATGTCACTGCTCATTTGACTGACAGCGAACCTGACAGGGGTTAGTTGGTGCTGTTGATGAAGCTGGAATGGTGGCTGTGACAGAGGGAGTGGGTGGGGCAGAGGTAGAAGGTGTGACAGGCAGTTCCTTGTTGTCAGGGTCAAACACACACTGGGTGGAGAAAGAGACATCATCCAGTGCCACCAGGCCTTTGTCTTCATGCCCTCGCTCATAGGAGAAGACAACCTAAAGAAAGAATTCCAAATTAAGTTTATATTAAAGTCCAGGATACCAAAAGCTTTCATTCATCATTTAAGCAGTTGTGTGTGTCACTGACCTTGCTATTGGCTGATGAGGAAAAGGTGACCTCTGCCCTCTGCCAGCTGTAGCTATGTGATTTTTCCCTGAGCCATAACACTGTGTCATCAATACCAGATTGAAATGTCCTGGACTGGACAGTCAGTGTGGCTGAAGCAACATCCAGGCTGAAGTAGAAGAATCTTATCTACACAGATACACAAGCATCATTACTTTTAAAAGATGACTTAAGTAGTGGTGAGCTTTCGAGAAAAAAAAAATTAATAGCCACCTTTTATGCAGGAGAACAAGTTTTATGATCATTATGATTCATGCGTTTTTTTTTGTATATAGTTTTGGGGCATTTCTGCTCTACTAATAGGCACAGTGGAGAGAGTCAGGAAGGACAGGGCAAAGAGAGGATAACATACATGCATCGAGGTTCAGATGTCATTAATGCAGTGGGGTTTTTTGTGGACAGCTATATTTTAACTAGGTTGTATGCTGCCATTCACTTTGAACGGTGTGTATTTTTTTTTCTGTTAAGACAATAAAAAAAGCTAAGAATGTTTTATTGTGTTATGGCAATGAATGTGAAGAAACCAGTAAACAGCTGAAGTTTGAAGTGTATCCTACAAATCCTTGGAATCTCAGGGAGATACTTACAGTGCAGTTCGAGCTGGGTAGTAAGGTTTTGGATAGAATCTCTGATATCTGGCCCCTCTCCGTGTTTGGGACAACATAGTGACCTGAGCAATATCATGGGTATTAACATCATATGACAGTTATTAAAGGCAAAGGCCAAAACAGAAAACATAAAGTCAAAACTCAGAATGAATCCTTATGGTGAAAACTTGGCACCTGCAGCATCTCAGACTCTCATACCTGCATCGATGTTCTGAGTGTGGTCTCTGGGAGGTCCATGGTTTGGCCAGGCTTCAAGGCCCGTGTAGCGTGTCCAATCAGCCCCTGACGTGTCCACCTTACTCTCAGCCCAAGAACACAGCCCCTGCTCAAAACTACAACGCTCCATCCCATCTTGTGCCAGAATGAAACGATGACTTACAGTTAATGATCAAATCTATGAATGTAAAACGACATCCAATATGTATATGAAATGACTCCTCGTATAAAATTTGTCACATTCAACATTGGAGTTATCTTACCACAGTTGCTCTCATCAGACCTGTCCCCACAGTCATCACTGAAGTCACACACTTGATTTTGCTCTACACATGCATTGTTGCTGCATGTGAACATATTCACCGAGCACAGAGGCTGTGGCTCTGTCAATAAAAATGAAATTATACTCATGAATGTAAATCAGCTGGGCACAAGTGATCAGCCAGAAAAAGGGCACGGAAACGAAATGACACAGTATAAAATCTACCAGGCAGGGTGCAATTGAGGAAGCCTATGTCATCGACAGCGACGTGTCCGAGTTTGTTGAAGTTCCTGGAGCCTTCAAAAAGGATGGTGAAGAGCTGAGGTGTTCGGCCAACCATTACTTCAGCATAATGCCATGAATCTCCATGGTTTCCTGACAGCCATAACAGTGGGGTGGACCTCGAGCTCTCCTCCAGCAACACCTTCAGCTCTCCAGCACCTGTAAAAGTGTGTAGAAACAATCATTCGTATGGAAATATGGTCAACAGACATTTACAGTATATACCAAGAAACACAGATGTATATACGAAGGGAGCAGGACAATAGTAATAGCTACTGCACACACATATACAGTAGATGGATATGTAAAACACACCTTCTCCAAACATATGGTAGTAGAATCGAAGAGTGCAGGAGGTGCTGGCCTGTTCCATGACAGGACTCTGCAGGGCAGCAGGGTGTGTTTGAACTCCATGGCCAGCCTCAACTGCCATGTACCAGCCTGGAGGAATCAAATAAGACGCACAGCAGAACCTAAATCACTTTACCACCACGCACTGTCGTATAAAACGTGGTGTTGCAGACATTCCAAACTGACATGGGGTAGTGTACATTCGGAGCCTGCCACATGGGAAGTTTGCAAGCCCAGTAAATGTTTTGTGGAAGTACTTATGAGTTGTTGTGAATGTTTTTGTAGAAGTACTTCCTTAGATGTTTTTACTCATCGTCTGTGTTCACTTGAACTCAGTGACAATGTAAAGGTTCCAAATTAAACATAAACAGAGCAGGTTGTGGGATTACCTTGCTCAGTAACCGGTGTGTGGTCCACAGGGGGTCCAGTATTCTCAGGAGCATTCCTTTTTCTCTCCCACTGAAATTGGCCAACGCTGATGTCATCCCAGCCACAGGTACCGTTCTCAAATTGACATCCTCTAAATGCTGTGGTTTCATTCACTGTAAGGGAAGATGTATTTGAACTCAGAGAGCATGATTTTTTCATTATTCCAAAAAAGTAAAAATGTAAAACAAATAAATAAATACAAAAACAAACATTGGTACCTTGACAAAGACCTGGAATGATACTGATGTCATCAATGGCAATAAAACCACGGTCGGTAGTCTCAGCTTCAATTAGCAGCTGAACACAGTGCGTTAAAATGGATCAGCAAATTATCTTTATAAATGATCGATCTTTCTAAAAGTTCTGTGATAAATTATAAAGACTGCCCGCTTCAATGTACCTGGAAAGGTTTTGTCTTCAGGATAGACAGTGAGAACTGAGTCCAGCTTGGTACACTGTTGCTACTGTTGAATATCAGATGCTCCTCTGCTGGGTCTGACCGCCTGTATACCCGCAACGTCCCTGATTCACTGAATGATAACAGAGAAATAGCAGAAATTAAATAATTTCCCCCGGACTTCTGCAAAATAGCAAAAAGCCTTAGTTTGGGTATTTTGTCGGCGATTTATGCAAAAAAAAAAAAAAGTGGTCAGACGATTGTGCTTATGAGAAATGAGAATTATTTCCAAACAAATAACATATGCTACATTTACAAAGTGCCAAGAATGAACTATGCCACAGAATATTTGAAGGCTAGCAAAAAGCGGAAAATGTGATTGTGGCTCTGTGACTTTTGTGCACACATCCTGAGGAAGTCAATGAGGAAACTAAACAGGATATGCTTTCTTGAAAGTGCGCCTTTTGTGTCTTCACATACAGTATAATACGTGACAGTATTTTTTTTTCTGACCTGATGTCCATTAGGTACCAGAAGGTGAGACAGGAGGTGTTGTCTTTTGGCTGGATCCACTCCGACATTACCTGTGAAATACTTTGGTTTTTGGTTGGAAAGGAACTCAGCAGAAACCGTCCTAAAACCACGTAAAGAAAAAAAATGACTAATGACATTAAGTGAATCTGCAAAACGAATGCTGCCTGTAATAACAGCACTCTCATTGGCCAATCACAGCAGTTTATAAAAAAAACAATTGCGTGTAGCGTGCCTTATGAGATTTATTTTCACTTCTCATTTAAGCAACACTTCAACTCTAAACATGGTGCATCCACAGTTGGAATAATTCAAAAAGGACACCCATTTTTATTTGTGCTTTTGCTTGATTTCTATTCTTTTTGTATTGCAGCTAGATGATCGTCTTCATTATCTCCATATATAAACCCTTACCCTCTGGTGTCTGAGTTGTGTGGTCTGTGGCTGGACCCTGAAAATGCCCATTGGCCTGCACCCAGTCATGTCCGTCTTCCTTATAAACACTGACCCACGTGCACTGTCCAGACTCAAAGTCACAGCTGCCTAGAGAATTGCAGGGTCCCTCCCTCACTGAAACATCATCTATTTGCACTGTAGAATTAATTCCTGATGAATGGACAGCCTCAAACACCACCTGAAAAGGGGATGAATCTGTTTTAAGCCACGGCCACATAGAAACGCTTGAGAAACATGCCATTTGTATCCACTGCACTCAATTTTTCCCCTATTGCTATTCAAAACATTTGGGATTTATCTTGAAGGCTTTCTTGCAGATGATGCTGGCTCTCTACGCAGACACCAGTCAAAATTCACCCGGGGTGCCCACTAATGAACTCAGTAGATCCCATCTGTGTCACTGGCAGTGGGTAAAAAGAAAGAAATTTCCGCACAAAATATCTTACGCGAAATTTTGTGGGGTAGAAAACAGTGACCTCTGCCACCTCCCATCGTGTCGATGGAGCTCCAGTGCCTTGCCAAAGGGCTTTACCCTGCTCCCCACTCTGCAGCACGTGGACAGTTAGAACATTAGATTCCACTGGTAACCAGTACCTACAAAAATAAATATGTAACATTGTTATTTATAATGAAGCCAGTACAGTATATAAAAAGTGAAGTACGTAGAACAGCAACACTGGACTCACCAGAAGCGTAAACACAACTCTGTTGAAGAGGTGAACTCTGGTGTAAGCAGCTGAGCTACTTCATTCTGTGTAGCATTTGATTTGAAAACTGTCATGTAGAAACCTATAGGATGGAGAAATAATTACAGCTGTTTGAAAGGCTCTCTCTCTCTCAAAATGAGCTGATACTCATTTTGGGTTTAAACTCATCTGATGCTCATTTTGGCTTTTCCTTATTAACATTCTAAGTACACAACATAATTTAATATTGAATGTTATTTTCATGTGATGTCTTGAGTTTTGTTCTGTATTGTTGGCATAGCCACAGTACTCTACATCCCAATGAGCTGCCTCACATTCATCGTCAATGCTGAATCTGCACTCACCATTTTCAGTTCTATATGTGTGGTCCACATGATATTTTGTTCCTCTTTGGCGATGCCAATGACCCATATGACTAACACCGTTCTCAAAGCCACACCAGCTGGTATCAAACCCACACACATCTGAAATGGTGAACCAGAGCAAAACTGTAATAATCTGTATTTTGACTGTGGTGACCGTTGATATGTTTCGATCATCTGTAGTATTAACTTACTCTCATTACTGCAGTCTCCCTCCGTCACTGTAATGTCATCTATGGCCATGAATCCGTGGCTGCTTGGGGTTCTATAGCCAATGAACATCACCTGTAAACGATATTACAGGAATAAAGATGCTAAGGCTTTAAGTGTTTCCTTGTATGCCCCTGCATTCGAACGAGCGGGTGCACAGGTGTGTCTGAATCAAAACTTAAGAGTACCTTCACTAAATCAGTCATGTTGATGGTCACTTGTGCATTTATCCATTTCGGATTCTGGCTCCCCTGACGAGACCAGGCTAGTAATTCAGAGGAATTCTGGAAGAAAGAATTTCATGATGACTGAGAGTCGATACAGATTATTCTTAGACAAAATGATGACATAAAGTCTACAGAAATACAAGGATACATACTGTCCAAACCCGTAGATTTAGGGTGGACACGGAAGGCCCCAGCATGTAATACCAGAATCCAACACAGATATGTGATGTAGGATAGACGACAGGGACAGAGATGACGGCGTTCTCAACATTCTTGGATGCAGATCCGTTAAGCAGTAAAAAGAAGCCTGTTTCAAACAAAGAAAGCACTGAGGACCGCTGAGGAACTTGCATCTATCATAGTTTTGTCTTTCAGCTATGCAGTAGTCACAGTAAGGCCTCACATATATATCCAGTGTACAAGTAATCATTTAATTCCATCAATTAGTTCATACCTTCATTATTTCCAACAGTGTGATCATGCAAAGGTCCATCTAATGGGTTTTCAACATGAAGACCACTGCAACGAGTCCAATTTGAGTCATCGCTGACCTCCTGGTTCCATTTACAGAGGCCTGATTTACAAGATAAAATATCAAAGCTTTATATATTGCATCAATCATGATCAAATATACAGACAATTAAAAATTTATTTTATTTTTTATTTATTGCCAATATGTGCAAAGATCCTTATGTATGTAAAGAGTTACAAGTTACTAACCCAAACCTAACCCTAACTCTAACTCGAACTCGAACGGAACTGAACCCGGAACCGAACCCGAAAACGAACCCGAAACCGAACGGTTCCCGAAACCG
>OMNV01007574.1:4778-19248 GCA_900303265.1 Brotula barbata
TGGGGGCGGGGGGTGGGGGAGTCAGTGGGATGGCTGCTGGTGGGCAGAGTGAGAATGTCTTCCTGGGGCCCACTAGTGGTTGTTTCATGCACCTTCATCTGTTTTGGCTGAGAAAAGGCACAATGACAGCCTAGAGGAGGAGGATGGAAAGATTAAAGAGAGAGAGAGAAGGAGCGAGAGAGAGAGCAGGAGGGGTGAATGGTATCCACATGCTCACCAGGACAGAGCTCCATTCCTCATCGTGGACTTGGAAAACTCTTAACTCCACAGGGAGGAGAGATAATGGTGAAAAAGACAGACCCACCTGTTTAACTCCTATAAATCAGGCCAGTGTGTGGGCGAGTGGGCTTGTGTGAGCTTGTGTGCATCTGCATACATTTGTGCGCGGCTGTGTATAAAACACCCCCGCTGCCTAATTGGTGACTGATAATACTCTCATTTCCTGTCGATCCATCAGTCAGGGACAAACCCGTGGCCTGTCCGGCTGTGTCCTTCCTCATCTGGACCGGTCACCAACAAACTTCGCCTTTTATGCGTGTGTCAAACTATGCAAGTGTGGGTTTACGTTTGACTCGATTGCAACCTCAGTTGAGCCGCTTTCCCTTGGCGGTGCTGGTAGAGTGAATTAAAGCCAGGGTGCCGTAATCACATGAATAAAATGCAGCTGGTAGCTCATTACAAACCTTATTATTCATTAATTAACATTATTAAAACGTCTAATAGACCCCAGCTCTCCTCCCCATAGCCCCCCTGCCTCTTTTGAACTAGGTCCCTGCTCCTCGGTCCCTCCCGTGTCTCAACATGAAAAGAATAGCACATCAAACGAGGCCTCCTTTCAATGTGTTGGGGATTTGCAGGTATAGAATCACATGGCGCAGGGGATCCGCTTGACGGTCGTGCAGCACTCCGTTCTTCCCCTTCGGCCTGCCGTGACACACGCCGCCCATACGCAACGTAAGAAAACACTCATTAGGAGTGGGGAGAGACCTGGGATGTGCACTCCCTAATTAGGTCCCCGTCTGAAACTTTTTTCGTTCTCGTCCCTTGTCCTCCCCCCGGTGATTCATCACAGGAAAAAGGGATGCCAGCTTTTATAGGAGGAAGTTTAATCAACTATATATGGAAGCCATGTATTAAGACAGGCAAGGAAAGTGCAACATGTAGATTTGATGCAGTGTCAGGAAGTTCAACATGATGTGTGTATATATATATATATATATATATATATATATGTATATGTATGTATGTAGGTCAATACTTCCCTAATATAATCCACCAAATTTCAATGAAAAACTCATATTTATCCAATGATAGACTATCAATAGATATAATTTGGTCCAGATCCAGATGTATCACTGTTTTGTGTGACGAATCGTTAACTTGTTAATAGTTATTACACTTTGGTGGAGGTCCACTTATTTCATGTCTACTTGAAATAAGTTTTAGAGGTTACTCACAACTGCTTTAAACATTAGTTTTCACCCATTTTTTCCCTTACATTGTCCTTTGCTGTTGTTTATATTCATAAAATACACAAATGTAGCAGATTAATTTAGTTACATTGTGGTGACCAATATTCAACTGAGAGAATAATATCTATCAAAAGTTTTTTAATTGCGTTCCGTGAGAAGCAGATATATTAAACATGCATAATATATGTGTGGCAAGATCAGGAAATGTAAATTTTCTCATCTTTGAAATGTAATGATTATCATGCATATTCGAATGTCCAAACAATGCACCTTAGTTAGACATTAATATCATAATTTAGATACAATCTGTTTATTGTGTCCAGAAAAAGAAGCATTATTCCTCATTTTGTTCTCATTATTTTCAAATAAACAGCACGATGTTTCTGCAAAAAAAGAGATGAAGAGACAAATGATGAATATGTAGGAACTCTGGAAGATATTAGTGCATTTAAACTACATCCTCTGATTACTTTTCCAGCTTTAAATACTTCATGTTCCAGTTGTGCTATGACCTCAAATGAGATTTTATTGGAACACAATATCCATACCATTAAGGGAGTCTTTTATCATTCTGAGAGGGACATTGGCTCTGTGTATCCTTTGGTGGAGTCTTTGCACATTAAATTACATTAATATTTCTATTTGTGGCTCCACACTCATATGTAACGCGATACAACACATGCATATTGTATAATGCTAAAAACAAATATTTTCTCAAGGGATATTTGATATTATAATACCATTTTTTAACAGAATTAATTCCAGAAACACAGCAGATCTATCTATCTATCTATCTATCTATCTATCTATCTATCTATCTATCTATCTATCTATCTATCTATCTATCTATCTATATTATCTATCTGTCTATCTATCTATAGAGGTGGTATTTCCCATTTTTCAGCATCCCTCCTTCACCCCTAGTCTCTTTCCTCCTTCTCCTCTGTTCTCGCTCTTCCTCCTCTCCTCTCCTCTCCTGATTAAATCTGCTGCTCCCTGTAGGATTATTAGGATTCTAATTCAATCTGAATTTCAGGAACTTGTTTGCTTGGTTACCTGTCACAGCATATCAGCTTGTCATATTAGTGGTGATCGTTGGCTCTACCTAATCTGCTTTAAACAATTTCATTGGGTGCTGGTCTATAAATCATCCCGTAATGGGACTGACACGCGCAGGCTTAGCTAGGTAAACAAATCAGCTTTGTTTTATGTTAGGCAGCAATGAACTTGGCTTTATCAACTTCCCATCGATTCACACACACCACAAGGTCAAAATCTCTCCGACTGCTCATCAATGGGAGTAGGGGTCAGCACTCAGTAATTAGAATATGTATCAGATAGAAGCAGATAGAAGAGCCCATCATATCCGTCTGCTCCTGTGTGTGTCTCTGAAGCGTTGACTCACATTCTTATCAAAGTCAAGGCTTCTCTCAAAGCTCTGCAGCGCTGGTGGGGACGCTCTGTTTATGAGAATTTACAAGAGAAAACAAAATGTTTCGAGTTTATTGACGGGAAGTCCCACAGGCTGATTAAAAACTCATTAACTTTCCAAACTAATTTAAACATGTTGATTAGCATCTGGAGGTTTGAGTTTTTACCATGGATGGTTGAAATGTTTGGTGGTTGTGGATGTGAAAAGTCACTGGTTCGGCCCGTTTGGAGACTTTGAAATGATTTTTAATCCACAAGATCACAGCATCTCCGTGTTTGGCAGTCAGATAGAAACCATATGGCCATGGTTCACATAGTTTTGGAGCCAGACAGGCCCACTAAACCAAACATCACCAACGAACCACAGAAGAAAAAACTATTTCCAACACACTTTGGTTTCCTACAGAAAGGTCAAAACAACACACGTAAGCAATACAGTTTGGGAATTATTCTTGATTTGTGCTAGGGATAAACCCCCAAAATCTTACGACCTGAGGGGTAAATCTAAACAAATAAAAGATGAAATCAAAACAAAATTGGCCAAATATTCTCACAAATATTGAGCACAATCCTGCCACATCTGCTGCATTAGAATAAACAACGATAACAATAAATCTTCTACTTTTAAAGAGTCCATTTAGAATTCATTGATTTTTATTTAAATTTTCCTTTTGTGGTATTGTGAGCACTCACTGGATAAGAGTGAGAGTAAATTTTAGGGGAAGCTTGGCCCGAGCAAAACAACATGTGGTATTTTCTCAAAAGCCAAACGCAAACAGCAGGTAAGCCAGAACGGAGCATTTTCATCCAGAGTACAGTTACACCAAAAGTCAGCGAGTCAGGATTACAGGCGTTAAAGGGGTTTCATAGTCAATGTGAGACCAATTATGAGGCCGCTATGATTCACACTTTATTACACACGAAGCATGCTTGAAAGAATGAATCAGAACTCTAACAAAGGATCCCATTGGTTGTGCACTTCACGTTTTTGGGATATTCCACGTTGTAACATGAGTTATTGAATCTAATAAAGTACCCACACAACATCATTGTAAAATTGTTATATGTGGAAATACAAAACCATGTTGAATCTCACTCATGTCAGCTAAGAACATGAGATTAAATTAGCAGTGGAGACATCATCATAGATTTGACAAATCTGAAAAAAGGGAAACGGGTTCGGTCTGACAAAATAACATAAACAACATAAACAAATCATCTTTCATTCAATTCATTTCTACAACGCCATCCACCCCCGTTGGAGACTTTATGATGTCATATTTACTGCATCTTGGTGGTGTATTCATTCACAGTTTCCTGTATCATTTCATATCTTGTCATTATAGAATGTGTTTCTTAAGATAGGTGCTGCAGCTGCAGAAAACGTCCACCACCGCTGTATTCGATCCATTTATGAAAGAATTCAGATTATTAGAGGTCTAAGATGGCGACAAAGACTGGCATTAATTAGAAGTTCCTGTGGCCACTGAAGGAGGCATTGAGAGCGTTTGAGAGTGAAGGAACGCACAGAGGACCGCATGGCAGCAAACTGACCTGTTTAGCTGCATGTCACGGGATCTTTTCACACCAATACATCTCCCTAATGCAGGCAATTTCCTGCAGCTTTTCACCTTACGGGCGAATTTGACCTCTGTAAGCAACACTCGAATGAGGGATTAAGCAACTGTAAAACAGAATCTGAATGTGTTTTTTTTCCAGTTAATCTCATATATTCATTACATTTACGTGCATGTCATTGAGTGTGTATTATATTATATGGTACATTTGGCATTCTAAGCCTTCATTCTTGACATGACTGGAGGAGAGAGGAGGCAGCTAAGACCGTGTACGCGGGACATTCTAAATGTACATAAACTGGTGATAGTCTGTCAGCTCAGACGGCACTTTGGGGAACAGCAGAAGAGCTTGGATGAATATATCTCTGCCAAAGTGGTTGACAAGTCATCTGGAGTAAACACAAAAATGTCAAAATCTCTGCATTGATGCTTTTGGGAAAAGCTTTGTGCTGTGATATTTGTGCGCCGTGTTTTGGAGGGAAAACTTCCACCACTTGAAAACCCTTCAAATCACAGCTGGCATGTTGAGGATAATCTTTTCAATTACCTGTGTCTATGTTTCTGCATGTGATAGCCTTCTGATTCTCCCCCTCGCACCCGCAAAGTGTTTGCTGCTGTTGACAATGAGAGGTAAACAAGAAGGAGGAGAGAATTCACCAAATCCTCCAGAGGCCTGCAGGGGAAACCACACAGCCCAAACTCCGATCACTCCTCAGCTGTGAACCAGCAGCTGCCTTTAAGGCTGAGCTCAGGAGAGACTGACAGCAATTACAGCTTTCTCTTTCTCCCTCTTTCTCCCTCTCTCAGCTAGGAGAGAGCCACTCGATGGGAAACCACGAGAAAGGGATGAAAACCTCTCCTCCTCCTCCTTCTCCACCTCCTCCTCCTCCTCCTTACTCTTGGAGAAAGAGACGTTTACCTGCAGCTTTTGGTGAGGCGATGAGTGTTTACTTTGAGTGATGTGGTATTATGACAGTCGAACAAATCAATGTTACACAGGTTTGTGCTTAATAGTGGAATTTTAGAGTAATCCCATGTAAATTATTAATCCTTTCAGAGGAAAGATGCATCACAGTGGCATGCAGCACATCTCGACACGCTTCAAGCTGACAGTTGCACTGCTGTGCCAAAACGTTTGACAGCCTGCTCTACTTTAAATTTGTTAAGAAGACATCGGGGTTGAATGCGAGTCAGTTTGGAAAACTGATCTGAGATCATCGCCGTGTGTCCTGCACATCAACTGTAATGGCTGCTTGGCTGGACCGCAAGGCAATAAAAGAGTGAAGCTCTTTGAGGGATTGGATGTTTAATTTACGCCGCGTGCATCGTAGTGTGTTTCATGTGCCTCGCTCACACTCAGCCACACCGTTTCCTATTGCATCATATGTTATGCATCTTTACAGTCACGGAGATGATTCCTTTGGCAGTTTTATTGGTCGGAGAACATTGAGAGTCCATGAAAGCCGATATGAGAAACATGGTTAGTGAAAAAATAAGAATGAGTCACTGACAGCTCATTCCTTTTTTAAAACTGGAAATAGATCTAACTGCTGGGGTGTATTTGCCTCTATTTTCTCTTCTTTCCTCCTCCCCTGCTCAGCCTCCTACCCTCCCCTTGGTCAGTGCAAGGATCACCAGGTGAAGCAGAATCACAGTGGTACACATATTACTCTCTGTCTTCCTCCATTCTCTTCTCCCGCCGGTTGACAGGGCCTGTCTGGCCTAACCTGGGTGGAAAGTGACTCTAATTGTCATCTCCACAGACAAGGTTCTGCAGCCATCCTGGAGACACGGGCAAAATATACTAAGATACTTTATCATATAGACAGAAACCAAGCATCCAGCCACCTTATTGACACAGACTTTTATGCAAAGATAGAGTTTTTGAATTGGCAGGTCACGTCACCTTCTGCTTAGCATGCATACGTAATGAGCCGGAAGCTTTTAAGTGCTGGCTGAGACACAAGCATGTGACAGCTGGGGTTTAAGGGTTCAAGGAAATATATATATTCTCTGCCTCATCTCCTGGACCTGAGTTGGCTGGAGAGATGATTGTGTTAGCTAGGAGCAGAGCATTTTACCAACTCTTCGATGCTCAATAATATTAGTTTGAATCTGTTGCTGTGTCATCTCGGTAACCCAGTTGCTCCCCCGATGGAAGCGATCAGAGCTTTTGATTGACGATTGTTTAAAAAAAAAAAAAGGGTTCTTTTCAGCAAAGCATGTTCATAACCCGTTGATGCAAAGTGAAGTCACGTTTATGTGTTATTATTATCCAAGCGAACAGATCAGTGCCTTTGTCCAATGTGGAGTTTGATCCGCCTATTTTAGTCAGCACCAAATGCCCCCTTTGACTACGTTTGTTTCCTTTTTTACTATGGATTTCAGCTGTTGCCCCCCAAAGGTGAAATTACCCCGCTTTTGTATGAGGCACGCTCGGCCTTTGAATGCAGCCTGCAAACGCCTGTGGGCCTATAAATGTGCTCTGAGAGGGAAAGAGAAAGTTAAGCTGTCCTATTGAATTGATTGAACATTCATGAAACTAAATGTGCCCTCCCTTCCACCTCCTCACATGTGGAAATGACTTCCAGACATCTCCAAAGTCCCGTATGGAACACAGCCGTGAGGATCCCTACCTTACAGTCAGGTGCTGAGCTATTGCCCTGCAGGCACAATTCAATTGTTAAATCTCTTATGAGTAGAGCAGAAGGGTTCATTTTACCGCTTACAACCTCACACGTGCATGTTTTCCACAGCGCCCCAATAATTGCGCCGTTTATTATTTTATTATTTTCATGTTTTTCTCAAGTGCTCATAGCTGCACAAACAGGCGGTAAAAGACCACGAACATTTTATAGAACGAAACATTATTAATCGCCAAAGAAAGTGGCACACTATTTTAAGTTCTTTGTTTTTGTACATCCAAGTTCTTGTTATCTGGTAATCATTTTGGAATTTTGCAGCCTCTCTAATGACTTATTTCACTTTTATGTGGCTCTGTGTGTTGCACTTTCATGTATCTAATCAAAATGGTTTATTACTGCCTGACAATACCGCTAAACAGAATGAATTCTAAGATGTCTTATAATCTCTCCAATGTCTGTGTATAATTGACATCAGAGAAGGCAATACTGAAAGCAATTTTTTACGAGTTAAACACGGAAAGTGGAGCAAAGTGTGGATGAAGAACTGATCAAAATGCATGAGACACAATCAATAAAAGTGAGAGAAACCGTACGCTTCAACTGAGGCGATGAAATATATCAACGGGTTTTTACTCCTATTGCCCGAGCATGTGTATGGGTATGTTCTACATTCATGTGTGTGTGTGTGTGTGTGTGTGTTCTTAAATGCAGTGTGTCATCGTCAAGCATTATACGGCCAGCATGCTGTGCACAGCATGCAGTCCACCAACAGACTAGCCTACATCATGTCCTTCCATTAAAACATGCGACATGTTCCACCCAAGGTTACAATTATAACCACAAAACAACAACAGCTTAGACAGCCATGAGACCTAATCATTATTTGGCAGTAGCAGCGAAACCGTGTCAGGGTGAAGCCCCCAACATCCTGCTTCCCAGTCACATTTTAATCATCTGCAATTAGTTTTGTTTTAATAACACTCACAATTAAAGGTCCTCCCGTTTGCATAATTCATGACACAGCAGCGCCAATGTCAGAAATCAAATGCGACAAATTAGAAATAACAAGTTTGAGACAGTGTGATTCAATTAAGATCCCGGGAAACATTGGGCCATGCATAATTGAGGGGCCAGCAAGGCAAGACTCATGTCAGGCCTGTCAGCCCTGCTGCAGCTATTGGATTTGGCCTGTCACACACACTCAAATCAGCCCTGTAAAAATTACAGGTTACATTGATTTCTTGTTTTTATTTGTGAGCGCTTGTGAGCGTGTGTGAGTGTGTGTGTGTGTGTGTGTGTGTGTGTGTGTGTGTGTGTGGTTATGATGGTGTTTGTTAGTGCGTGTGTCAGTGTTTGTGCCTCCTCTGCAGGGCGAGTGCATACGCTTAATAATATATGGCTGTATGTGTGCATATGTTTTTGTGCGTATGTGGGTGTGCTGACATGCTGAGTGCCGTGGGAGCAGGATATAAATCAGGTGTAGGAGCAATGCGGGAGTGAAAGCTGGATCTGCCACATCTGGAGCTCCAGGTTTACAGGTCGGGCCTTCAGATGCTGAGCGCAGCTTAAGTGAGCTGTGGGCCAAGACAAAAAGCGAACAAACCACATCTTTATCATGTATTATTACGGTTATACTCACATTGGACTCTACTGTGCTCATATACGTATATATGGACGTACATGGCTACAACCTGGTAATCACCAGCAAAATCACAATTGTACTGAACATAAAAGTACTTCACATGAAAGCTGATATTTGTGCTTGTGGCATTGAGAACGTGTATTTCATCCTCTGAGTGCTCCACTGCCTTTTTATTAAGTCTTGCTTCTCTTCTTCTTACAGTTAAAAAGTTCCCTTTGGTCACTTCACACCATGTGGCTCACAGGCCACATCTTCAAAATGAAGTCTCTTCAGACCTGTGACCTCTGCAGCCAGATTGTATTCTCTATAAACCACATGTGCGCAATGAGTGCATGAGTAGATGCGGGGTGTGAAATGTGCTCCGTGTTATGAAACACTTACGGGCTTTTAATTATCAGACAATTTTCCAGGATTATTGAAAGCAGAGGAAATGGAGTAACTTCTTTATGACTTTGAAAACACCCCCTAATGCTTATTTCATTAAACCATCGTTAACCACGTCTCATAAAACAGTCAGAGTTAATAAGATTTCCCAGGCAAACTCACATTATGCTCTTGAAAATCAGCTTTTTGCAGAACAGTGTTTTGCCAACCGGGGTAATTCACGCTGCCAAACTGAATTTAAAATTCTGATTTGGAAATTAACAAAGTGCGAGTGATGTCACTCTTCATTTCTGGCAGTCAATACAACCATCCCGCTCATATTCTCTAGCACAACATCAAAGACTGGAAATCAGAAACAAACAAGTGGAGTAAAACTCTTCCTGTAGCCAGGATTCAGATTTGGATCTCGTTGTGTGGGTGTGAGTGTTGGGAGGAAACACGTGTTTGTAAACCAACAGACGCGGCCACACGTTGCTTTCAGACTCGGTAATTTCTGACTGAATAATCAGTAATGACTGAGGACCAATAGCTCCCCGAAGCATCATCACAATCTCTCCTGTGAGCGGCTAATTGTAGCCAGACACGCTGACCTCCCGGTGGCCTGTGTCCTGGCTCTAACCCTCGCACTTCTTTCTCTCCTTCTCTTTTTCAAACACTCCTTCTCACTCTGCTTTTCTCCACCTCTCTCTTACTGTTTTATCAGCCTCTTACTCTTTTCTAAATTGGCCCACTCCTCTTCTCTCCTTTGCTTTTCCCTCCCCTCTACCCGACAACATATGGGAGACTTTTTCAGGCTGATTGCTCCAATCTGATTAAGGGAAGTTGTGTAGCTGCCCAAGGAGGGTTGAATCAAGGGCAACTGGACTTGGTTGAAGATACTTGAAGAGGTTCGCCTCTCATCCAAAGGGCCTCTTCAGATCGCTTCTCAGAACTGGATTCAACCCTCCCTGGATGACCTGGATGACTGAGAATCTGTGCAGGCGTTTATGTCGTCGGCATTTATTGCCGCTTTTGTGAAACGGCCAGCAGCTTTGACGTTGAGGCTCTCAGCCGAGCAGCCCTTTTTTCTCTTCTCAGTCTGAACTTAGTCATTAGGTGCTGCTCAGGCTCCTCAGATTGTTCTAACGGCCAAGGCTGCACTGCGAATCAAGACTTCTGGCAGACAGACAGATCTCTGCATAATTGCATGGTTAAAAACAATGCCATGCCTACTTGGAGCTCGAGTGGCCTGTACTTGTGTAAGTTAATTCAGTGTAACAGAAACATGAGGACATGAGGAAAAAAAGTGCGAGAAAAAAGAAAAACTTTCCTGTGAGAGCCACCCACCCCCCTCTCTCTCTTTTATACATTAATGCAGTTGGTTTGGGTTCAACAAAAGGGGGACTTGGCCTGAGGAGCTGAGCGGAGAGGGGAATTAAAGCATTTAGCCATCTCCAGACACAGGAGAGAAATGAGCCTTGTGGCTTTTGTGTTATCTAATCTCGTTTGCATTTCCTTTCAACATCATGAAAGAGAAATGTAATAGGGGGCTGATTGTGTTTGTTTGGTGAAATTCTCATTTAGGCTGCTGTGGCTATGCACTTCCATGAATAATTCTCTCTTGGCCGAGTTTGTGTGTGTGTATGGTTAGTTTAGCACAAACGTTTGGAAGAACAGAGTGTTTTGAGCAACCTCAAAAATGAAGGCTACACAAAAGCATTTTTTTCATTGCTCTCTCTGATGTGTGAACTGCACAGCTCGTAGCTTTGAGTGATTGACTAGATTAAAAAAAAAAAAAAAGCACAGACCCGATGACAAAAGAGTTGAGAAATGGACATGGAGTGGATTTGACATGATGAGTGTCAATGGCCCTGTTGATCAGTACCATTGACATCCCTCCCAAAACCTTGGAAGGTGGGGTTGGGGTAGGCAGGCAGTTGAAGGTCACAGCTCGCTGTCACAGCGCTGTCCAATCAGATTACATGTCAGGCTGTCTGAGGAGCTGCTCGCCTTCCTCACATGACGGGCAGATGACAATCATCCCCACTCTATTGTTTCAGTTAGTCTCATCATCCTGGGAATACACGTGTTTCTGAAATTCTGTTCTCATTTATATCTATAAAAGTGTCAAACGGTATTGTTGGTAAAACTGTCACGTTGGATCTGTTGGAATTAAAATGTTGGCTAACTTAATGAAGATTAATGATTGCATTTTGTTTTCCACTGTACCCAATTTTTCAGTTTCTGGCCATGGAGTACTTTCAGCTGCACAGAGCTTCTGATTTATAGCTGAGAGTGGGTCAGAGAAGGTGTTTGTGCCGGTGGCCAATGGGCTCTTTGTGTTTATGATGAGGGGAGAGGATGGAAAGGTGATTTAGGTAGACAGCAGGTCTGCTTCTTCTCAGCGCAAACCTCCAGTAGACAGCCCATTAACAGAGGTGACAGGGAAAAGCAGTGGCAATGCCTTTGATTCTGATTTACACCCATGCTGAAAAACCCAAACAAATTAGAGGAACAAAATAATACGCAGAAAGAAATAAATCACAGTAACGATTAGGCTTTGAACGACTGTCAGACATGAAAGCGACCGGTGGCGGGGGCATGCGGCGCAGACGATGGCAGATTATGAGATAGTAACGAGAAGAAGCTCTTTGTTCTTTGCCATACGCAGTAACTAACATGTTGTTATTCAAGTCAACAGCCACTAAAGCCTCGTTAGTAGGCCAAGCATCTTACTGCTAATTAGCTGACAAAAGGGCAAAATTCATCGACTACAAACACGACGCATCGAGATCACGGAGCTGTCTGCCAATAAGAAGAGGACAGGAAATGTTGAAATTCCAGAAATGACACAAATGAAGTGACACATCATGCACAGCTCTCACTATCAAACCATTTTCATTAATAGAATTTTAATGTCATACTGTGAAAATCAGGACATGAGCTTGCGTTGAAGCATAAAGACGCTCTCAGTGGTGGATAAAGTACCTCAAAGTTACACTTGAGTAAAAGTACAGATACATACATCACATTTAAACTTTTTTTTGTTCAATCTTAGGGCCATCGCCTATTTCTGCTTATTGAAATCATGACCGATTACAGAATTCATTTCATAATGAACATCAATCCTCTTCTAACAAAAGTAGTGAAGTAAAAGTATAGATATTCTTCTGCGTTAATTTGCAAAAATATTTATCCACCAGTCAGGCCAAAGTCTCCAATAACGTACTGGAGTACTACAGTGAAGTATTTTTGCTTCGTTACCTTACATCACAGGACATACTTCTGTTGTGACCCTTAAAAAATAAATCCATACCTGTGTCTCAAAGGATGACTATTGTCCTAATGTGAAATCCAGCTTCTTATTCCTAACTGATGGAAAACTGGCGGAAACATGATGCAATGTAAAATGATTTCCTGTTAAATCCATATTTTCCCAATTATTGTGATGTGTTACTCTTATCACAAACATGGCAGATGTTTCAGGCTGAGTGAGGGCTGTGCTGCTGGGAGAGGACTGCCAACCTACTGCCCATTTGGCCTGCTGATAGACTGTTGCTGTTGTTTTGTACTTACTGTGTAGCGGTAAATGAACTGGTCCGAGCTGAGCAGCTCACTGCGCTGTGGTCTCACAGAGAATTCCAGATGACAGCACTAATAGATGATCCTGTGATGCAATCATCTTCATCCCTGCTGCCTTGTTCAGCAGATGGGCTGCATTTCCCATCTGAGATTGAGAGCTCCTTAATACGGACATGCAAGAGTCATTACACTTCTTAGGCTTATACTCCTGCTGGAAATCCATAATGATTGAATAATTCCATTTGATTTGAAGAAATTAACCCACAAATACTTTCCTACAATCACGTTTGACAGTTGGTGTAGATGGTGAGGCCTCAGATTATGACTGTCTCCACTATTGGACCTGTGTGTGTGTGTGTGTGAGATGAGAATACTAAGTTACAATGATATTTTTTGTCAGTCGGCACTGTAACAACTGTGGAAGTAGAATTAGCCACAGCAGCAGTTACACACACAACCAATGGGGTCCTGAAACTTATCACAGTGCTCCAGTTTGTTATTGTTTATTATTACGATCCTGGATTATGATCCTTTCCGAAACACAATTGGTGGGAATTACCGACTGTAACGTGTTCAGCCTGTTGACCCAGGATATCTCAAGTTCTCTCTTCCATAACTACAACTTTCAGAGCTTGACAATTAAAGTGAAACTCCCCCGTAGAACACAACATTAAACAACATCAAAGCAAAATATCCTGTTACTGAAAGAGCCTTCTGTTTTTGGTGTTGTTTTCCCCAATACTTGAATTCTGTTCTACGATAAATATTGATCAAGTCATTGTTTTGTGTTATTTCACATTTTACATCATTTGCTATGTCAATTTGGTAAGATATTTGATTATGTTTACACCGAAGAATATAAATAAAATGAATGTGACTGTAATTAGCGATTAATAACAAATAAAGCTTGTCAGCATCTGATGGCCATTTAGCATGTTAGCCTGCTAATATGTTGCAATGGCAAAATTAACAGATCAAAATGTGTACATTTAACATGTAACTAGTAGGCTCATCATTGTAGTGTAATATTTACACATTATATCTTCCAGAATGGGCTTCTGAAAATCAAATCAACCGAGACAAACTCGCAACAGGCAGAGGAAAACGAGCAGTTTAAATGCACAGACAATGAGCAAACGGGGAACAGGTAAGACAAACGAGGTAATCAGGTAATGGTGGGTAAACAAATGTCTGTCACCCTGAGTGTTGTGCTTCTGCCTGTGGTTCTGTGAACTCTATCACTATTTTTTATAATGACAAATGGTTTCAAAGTAACAATGGCTTACAATCTACAGTTCATATGGAATACCAGAGATGTTCTGAAGTAATCTATACCTATATCTATAATCTACACCGACAGATAATTACTGCCGTAATGGCGTCACTGGTGTGGGTAAATCGTGTGTGTTGTGTCTCTTTGTGTTCAACATGCCTGGTCCACCAGTAGCTTGGCTGCAGCAGTGGCTGTCCTCCCTGGGGATCAGGGTAACAGAATCCCAGGCTTATACAGACATCCACACAAAGGACAGGGCTGCGTTGGCAGGTGGCCCCTGAGTAGATAAGTGTGTTTTCTGTTTTGTGTGTGTGTGTGGTGTTGGTGGGGGTGTGAGAGTGAAGGAAAGACTGCTCACTCACAGCGCCTGTTCTGCTTCCAGGGGACACAGGGATGATGCCTCCCGTGGGTGTGACACACAAGAAGGTGGGACTCAAGACGGAGGCAGTATACGGTACACACACTGATCTGTTTGTGTCTGTGTT